>JAZGTK010019221.1:0-11481 GCA_036877625.1 Ambastaia sidthimunki
AAGTTAAAGGTGAGGAGTTAAAAAAATATTGAAAGCAATTCATTGTAATGATTCCTAGGTTAAACATGTATATAATATCATGGGGCATATATATATATATATAAATTATGCTATTTAAAAAAATAGCATATTTAAAATGTAAGTAGACAAAGACAAATAAATGGCAATAATCAATTAGCTTGTCTAATAGTAGTTTTTGATTATTATTACAGACATGCGGCCCGAGACAACATACATTTTTTTGCACCTGGCCCCCAGCAGAAAAAGTTTGGACACCCCTGCTCTACAGTGTGTTTTGATGCTTTGGTATGCCTGAGAACATTGTGTCAGACAGAGGTCCCCAGTTCATTTTAAGAATTTGGAAAGCTTTCATGAAATTCCTAGATGTTACCATAAGCCTGTCATCAGGTTACCACTCTCAATCTACTGGGCAGACGGAACAGAAGTGATTTTCTTTTCTCTCATGCTACAAGCTAATGCATGCTTTACACTCTCAAAACTCTGGACTTCTGGTTGTACCTAGAATCACAAAGTCCACTAAAGGCGGCAGAGCATTTTCACATTTGGCTTCTGAACTCTGGAATAATCTCCCTGATGCTGTTCAGGGCTCATACATCCTGGAGTCTGAGACAAGGAAAAAACAACACATGAAACCAAAACAAGATTGACTAAAACAAGGACAAAGTAAAAAGCAAAACTAGACTGGACATGATACTTAGGTCTAGACATGCAAACAAACATCAGCAATCCGACAAAGACAAAGGAAACACAAGGGATATAAATAGCATGACCGTAATGGAGAACAGGTGCGGGTCATGATAGAATGATGATAACGAGTGGGGCAGGGAAAACAGGATGGCGATGCACATGGTAAACTGTCAGAAACCGAACTCACGTCACAATAAACAAAACCCAGATTCATGATCGGGCTGACCGTGTTTCCGACATTCCCAGAATTGTCCCTAGGTGACCCAGAGGGGCGAGAACTGCCATGTTCTTGGTTGAAGTCCCGGATCAGCGAGCGGTCCGGGATGTCTCGACCCGGAACCCACGACCTCTCCTCCGGACCGTACCCTTCCCAGTCCACAAGATACTGAAAACCCATGCCACGACGTTGCATGTCCAAGATGTACGCAGGAGTGCCATCTACCATGAGGGGGGAAGGTGGGGCAGGAGCAGAAACAGGTGTACTGTGGTGTTCCTGTAGCTCAACTGGTAGAGCACAGGTTGTGGGTTCGATCCCAGGGAACACAAGTACTGAAAAAAATGGATAAAAGCGTCTGCCAAATGAATAAATGTAAATGTAATGTGGAGAGATAACAACACAGGCTTAACTCTTGATACATGGAAAACAGGATGTACCCGACCAAGTCTAGCAGGGAGCTTGAGCTTGACAGACACCAGACTGAGCACCTTAGTGATCTGGTATGGCCCAATGAACAGGAGAGGCAAGTCCTTGGTGAATAGCCATACTCTTTGACCACAGATATTGGCGGGTTGCTTGGTGCGATGTCTTTCAGCTGCTGCTTTAGTCTGTTTCACGGTCTGGGACAAGACCTTCTTGGTCCTTCTCCAGATGGGACGACACCTCTGGACGAAAGCGAGATTCCTGTGAGGGGAATAAGGGAGGTTGGTAGCCTAAGGATGCTTCAAAGGGTGACATACCTGTTGACCCTACAGGAAGGGAATTACGGGCATACTCAATCCAAGGAAGGTGTTGATTCCAGGAGCTCAGATTCTGAAATGCTAGACAGCGGAGAGCTCTTTCGAGATTCTGGTTGGCTCGTTCAGACTGCCTGTTGGTCTGGGGGTGAAAACCAGATTACATACTCGCAGAGGCCCCGATCTGTCGACAAAACTCCTTCCAAAATAGAGACGCAAACTGGGGACCCCTATCTGAAACCATGTCAACCGGAAGACCATGAATGCGGAAGACGTGGTTAACCATAATTTCAGCTGTCTCTTTGGCTGAGGAGAGTTTAGGGAGAGGGACAAAATTGGCTGCCTTAGAAAACCGGTCCACCACCGTCAAAACCACAGTATTACCAGAAGATGGTGGAAGACCAGTAACAAAGTCTAGGGCAATGTGAGACCAAGGGCGGGATGGGATGGGGCCCAGGCAATTCCGGGGAATCTCAACCCATCGACCGGCCTCCCTCACACCCCTTTCAACCTCCCAAGAAAGGGCACCCACCACCACCCCCTGAGAAACAATGGTCTTGGTGGGACTCTCCTTCCCGGGGATCTTGAACAGTCGAGAGAGGGCGTCAGGCTTGAGGTTCTTGGAACCCGGCCGGTACGAGCGGGTGAAATCAAACCGGTCAAAACAAAGTGCCCAACGAGCCTGCTGCGAGCTGAGCCTCCTGGCCGAATGGATGTATTCAAGATTCGTATGATCTGTCCAAACCAGAAAAGGCTGAGATGCTCCCTCCAACCAGTGACACCACTTACCCAAGGCAAGTCTGACCGGCAACAACTCCCGGTTACCAATGTTGTAGTTACGTTCCGTGGGAGTTAAGCGGTGTGAGAAAAAGGCACAAGGATGCACCTTCCCATCTTTGCAAGACCGCTGAGACAAGGTTGTGCCTATCCCGACCTCGGAAGCATCCACCTCCACGATAAACTGAAGATCAGGTTCTGGAATAGAAAGCACAGGAGCAGAGACAAAATGGGACTTGAGAATGTCAAAGGCCTCATGGGCTCTGTCATTCCACCTGAACTGTACCTTAGAGAAGGTGAGTGCAATAAGCGGTGCAGCAACCTGGCCAAAGTTCCTGATGAATCGTCAGTAAAAGTTGGCGAACCCCGGGAACTGCTGCAAAGCCTTTCTAGAGTCAGGAACTGGCCATTGGGTGACAGCCCTGGTTTTGGAGGGATCAGGTCTAACCTCCCCTACCGCAAAAATATGTCCCAGGAATGTAACAGATTCTTCGTGGAACTCGCACTTCTCCACCTTAACAAATAACTGGTTCTAAAAAGGACGCTGGAGGACTCTCATCATCGGTGGTCACTCACAAACGAGTATGACTGTCCTCTCATTTGGGTTTACTTGTGGGACTTTAGATGGCTGTAGAGGCCAATCCATGATCTGCATATTTTGGTGCAATGTGGACATGAGAGAGTGGTAATCGTTGATGATGGTTGAGCCTTTTTATCTTTCTCCTTGCGAAGCTGTCGCTTTATCTCTGCGGCACGGCGAAGTTCTATTTCATGATGTGCTGCACCATCCTGCACGGATTTCTTCCAGGAGCTTCTGTCCAGTGCAATGTATTCACAGTTGCTCAAAGTAATATGGAATTTCTTTAATATGGCCTTGATATTGTCCATATAACGCTTCTTTTGCCCACCAGTTTCTCAACTACCTTCCTTCAGCTGACAGTACATAATCTGTTTGGGAACCAGACAGGTAAAATAATTGACTCTTGGGTGGAGAAGTGGCACCCAAACATGAACCAAGTCAAGAATTGTTGGACCAATCAATGTGAGGATTGTGCTGTTTCAGCCACGGATGCCCCAAAATAATTGGGGCTTCCGGAGAGTTCATTATAAACAGCTTAATTTCCTTACAATGAATGCCCAAAACAGTGAGACCTACCTGGGGAGTGGAGTGAGTGATTGTGGTAATGAGATGGCCCTCCAGAGACCAGGCGTGGATGGGAGAGGGAAGAGGGATGGAGGGGATGCCCCATTGCTCTGCCAGTCTGATGTCGATAAAGTTTCCTTGGCTCCAGAGTCCACCAGGGCATGAGTGGCATGAGATGACTTAAACAGAACAGTGGAATCCAGATAGGTGCGTGATGATGGGGAAGAAGAAGGGAGTCGGCCCACCAGTTCTCCCCGTACTATGGATGAACCCTGGCCTTTTGCCGGCCATCTGACAGCTATGTGACCCAGTCCCCCACAGTAGAGGCATAACCCCCCAAGCCACACGATCTTGTTTTTGTTGAGGTGTCGACGTAGTCGACCCACCTGCATAGGTTTGGGGGTAGTGGAGGATGGTGATGGAGTGGCTGCAGGTGCCACAAGGTCAGTGCTATTCTTCATCCAGGATGAGCAGGAACGCTTACGGCGATTTCAAAACTCTAGATGCGTCTTCACTCGTAGGGCTAGGTCCATGAGAGCGTCCAGAGTTCGAGGGAGTTCCAGACCCAGGAATTCATCCTGGATGGGGTCTGACAGGTCCTCCAGGAACCAGGACCAAAGAGCTGGTTTGTTCCAGCCGCAGGAAGCAGCGAGTGTCTTGAACGTGATGGAGTAGTTTGTGACGGAGTCTGCTCCCTGCGACAGTCGATGGAGTCGAGAAGCCGCTTCGTCCCTCCGGGCTGATCTGTCAAAGAGTCTGATAATTTCTGAACGAAAGTCCTCAAAAGTGTTGCAGCAGCCCGTCTGAGCGTCCCACACCATGATGCCCCACTCTTTGGCTCGTTTGGGGAGAAGAGTAAGCATGTAAGTCACCTTGGATCTTTCATCCGTGTACCTGCGGGGTTGCAGAGTAAAAACCACCAAACACTGCGACAGGAAGGTACGTCACGAATCTGGATCCCCGTCGTACACAGGGATTGTTGATGTGGGGTTCCCGGGAGGACGCTGACAGGCTGAGTAAACGGCGCTGGGGGAACAGACTTGGTTCGTTGCAGCTCTTCGATCCACGCTAATAGGCTCGCCATGCGGAAAGAGATTTCTGACACCTACCGAGACGTCACTCTCAGTTGGGACTCGTGTTGCCCCAGCACAGCCCCTGCTGCGCCAGAGCGTGATGGAGGTGATCCTGATCTGCTGGGTCCATTCTTGGTTGGATCGTTTTGTCATGGTAAACAAGAGGGAGACCCAGATGCAGAGAAGTTTATTCCAAAACAGTCACACAAAAAAAGGTCCAAAGGGGATAAAGTCCAAGGGGGGAGTGCGGTAAGGACAACAGCAGGGGCGAGGACCAGGCGCAGATGAAGGATAGACCTACCACGACCGACCGACAAGGCCAACTGGAGACCCAGATCCCGGCAAGGCTGAAGAAGCCAACGAGGTCCACTAGGTCCCCGGTGTACAGCAAGGCTGGATGCGGCAAGGCAGTAAATGGAGTGTGTGCCCGGTCTGCTGGGGAGAGGGAGAGTGTTGGCGGAAGGTAATCCCTGGTGGCTAGGAGCTGTTGACAGAGCGATGGAGTGCTGAGAGTCCTGGAGGGCCGATGAGCCAGGGTGACCAGGGGGAGCTGGAGGGTGGACTCTAACAAAACAAAAAGAGAAAAAACAAGGATAAAAACAAAACAAAAGCAACTCTGAGTCTAAGACAAGGACAAAACAACACATGAAACCAAAACACGTCTGACAAAGTAAAAAGCAAAACTAGACTGAACAAGATACTCAGGTCGAGACACGCAAACAAACATCAATGATCAGACAAAGACAAAGGACACACGAGGGATATAAATAGCGTGACAGTAATGGAGAACAGGTGCGGGTGATGATAGAATGATGATAACGAGAGAGGAGGGAAAAAAAACGGACGTCGATGCATGTGGTGAACTGTCAGAAACCGAACCCACATGCATCACAATAAACAAAACACAAAACCCGGATTCATGATCGGGCTGACCTGACCGCGTTCCCGACAGATCCTCCCTTATTGCTCTTGACGGAGTGACAAATAATTTGATCCTGTTGACTGATTGTGGTTGCATCTCTCTTCTAGTGCTACTCTAATAGTGTCAATTGAACCTTAGTGCAATTGACACTATTAGCAACAGCATTCTCTTGATTAGGCTTGAAAATTATGTTGGCATAAATGTAACTGTACTGGCATGGTTTAAATCATATTTATCTGACTGATCCTAGTATTTGTTGTCATATTGAGTATCTAGTTCTCAATATGAGTGAAGTGTCATATTCACACAAGTTCACTATAGAGTGCTGCAGGGCTCAGTGCTTAGGCCTCTGTTTTTTTCATCTTCTGGCCGCAATTTTAGATTACATGGAGTAAGTTTTTATAATACTCAGTTGTATATTTCTTTATTTTAATTCAATTTTATTTATATAGCACAATGTTACATTGCTTTAATGGAGCTTTACATATAACACTGAGATATATAAAAATAAAACTACAAATAAAAGGTTTGTAGATGGTTTATGAATATAGCTAAACATTAAAACACATTTGGACCATTTGAATAAATGCATTTAAAATACCTGACATTACATGCAAAGACTCATACCTCTCTCAGTGTTTTATGAGAGGGTAGTGTATTCAAACTACCAACTAAAACAGTATGTACTTCTGAGACTATGCAGCAGAGTCAATAAACATGATAGATGATGGGTGTCATATTAGGTAAGATATGCTGTTCCAGCTTACATGGAGATGGCACATAAAAAAATAACTTTTATGATAACTCTTAAAATCTTATGTGACAAGGGTATAAGGGATTTGCAAAAATACCTTAAAATACACACAATACACAGAAAAATACATACATACACACGAATCAAAACTCCAATGTTAATAAAAAATTTAATTTGAAAGTCCATCATATTCCCACTGATCTGTCTCAGGGTTGTCCTGTCCCATCTCCCTACCATACAGGACCTTGGGTAAATGAAAGACAGACAGACAGACTTGTGTGGGGTCAGAACATCTGTTCTTATGATAATTTTCCGCATTGTAATGATATCATTGTAATGGCCTACTGGGTGGTTTCCCTGTAGGTTTAGTACAAAAACTAGCTGGTCCAAAATGCAGCAGCCAGTGTTTTTAACAAAAATAAAAAAGTATGACCTTATTATACCAGTTCTGTCAACACTACAGTGGCTGCCTATTTAGCATAAATAAAAAATTCTAGTAATTACCTACAAGGCATGAATAGTTTAGCTGTCTCATTACAGTCTTTCACATTCACTGCAGTCTGAAAATTCCAGCCAGCTGATAATACTGTTACGTTCTCTCCTTAGTCTAGGGGTTGGGGAGGAAGTAACACAAAAAAATGTAAAGACGTGTCTCTAACAAAATATTAGCCAACAAAATATTATAGCAAAACAAGCAGGGAGAAATCTCCTTTTCTCTTATCCCAGAGATTTCAGAAAGACTGCTCTCAAGTTTTTCCAGAGGTTGTAATGTACCACTCCAGGACACAACTGCAGACAATATTCAAATAAATCCAAGGTCATAATCCATGAAACAGGCACAGAGATGATACACAGGTAATCAGTACAAGCATAAAACAAGGTCCAAGGGCAAAACAAACACAGGCAATGGTCAGAAATACAGCGCCACAGAGCACCTTCTCAGAATTGCAGTGTTACAGAAATAAGACCTCACATTAAATGAACTAGACCAGGTATAAATAGACAGAGACAATAAGACACAGGTGAACTTGATTATGATAATGAGACACAAAGGGTTCTGGCAAATGGAGTCCATAGTAAATAACAGAAGAGGCGGAAGGAGTGCCATCTGGTGGAGCACAAGGGCACTGGCAGCATGCTATTCTAACAAAGATGTAAGGTCCACTCGGTTAGCTTGCTGGTTGGTACGAAATTCATTTTGGGATACTTGGCTGTCTCAAGTCTGCACAAGTCACCTCCTGATACATCCCTAATAAAAGGGGTGAAGCAAAAACAAACTCAGGGTTTTGAACTGTGCTTAGCTAGAAGAATTATGGGCCTGTCCAAATACTCACACTTGCGGTCTTTACAACTCTTTTGAGAGTGCATACACATGACAGGAAGTGTGCAAGACTGTTTCAGGTCTTAAACATGCCAGTGCCCTTAAAAGCTCAGTGCCTCAATATTCAATTCAATTTTATTTATATAGCGCTTTTTACAATATTACATTGCTTCAAAGCAGCGTTACACATAATACTGAGATATATTAAAAAATCAAAAAACATATATTAGAAAAAAATAATCAGACATTCTACACAATACATGGTATTATTGCAAATATAAGGTGCAATTCTTATTGGACAAAAATATGAAGGATTTGCAATAACACCATGAAATACAATACACAAAAAAATACATACACATACTATACAATGTGAGAATGAAAGACAACCGAGAAAGAAATAAAACAGTGGAGGCTATAGAACTAAAATGATACAATTTACAGAACCCTAAGCTTATATGTTATATGTCAGCAGTCTCTCAGTAAGCAAGCCAACAGGCAACAGTAGCAAGGAACCAAAACTCCAATGATGTATAGATAGAGAAAGATGTATAGATGGGGAAAATATGGCAAGAAGTTTCAGAAAACTTTCCATTTTACATAAATTTTACATGTACTTTGTTAGTAAAACATTGCATATTTTTTTTGGTGCAGACCATTTCGGCAACCTGGACCTACATTTTTGACCTGCTGATGTGCCTCATTTTGTAATGAACTTCTACCTACACTTGTGCCCTTCCTAACTTGCCTACTTGAACACTTGAGCCAAATACAGGAAATACATCATTCAAGTAGGCAAGTGGTCAAGTGCAAAGACTGCAAATGTAGGCATTGGAGCAGTAAATTGGAGCAGTACTTGTGAAATGTCATCAGTCGCTGCTCAGGGCACAAGAAGTACAGACAACAACGCATATTAAGAAATGTTTATAGTTTTCAGTCAAGTGACATGGAAACACAGAGGGCAAAACATCTGCAGCCAAAACTCAGCTGCACAGGCCAGTCCATCTGTTTAAAACTAGAAATATTTGTGCTGTTGTCAAATTAGTTAGGAGTTGAAATTATTGAGTTCTAATGAAATGAATTTCAAATGTCAATATATCGTTGAAATCTCTAATGTTATTATTTATAATAAAAAAGCAGGGAAAATTCATGTTTAGTGTATTTTGATGATTACACATGTAATGCTGTTACAAACAATGATTAAAAGATAGAAAAGAATAATACAAAAATAAGGACAAAAATATGATTAAAAGCAAATAACGACACAGTCAGTTTAATTTTTAAAGTCTGAATTGTAGTATGTCAATAACAACCTCATGGCGAAAGATGCTGAAAAACATGTGAACAAGGCACAATATACAAAACCCTGCTAAGGGTACCTAGGGGTACTCATTCTGCTAAGAGTAACTCATGTGTCTTTTTTGGGTGTTTCTTAAAACTATGATGCTTCCTTGTTCTCTCACTCCTCTGTATCCCAATTTATAACCCGGTTAAAGGACATCTTGAATGACATCAAAAGCAGCTCGAACGAGTATCTGGTGGGTAAGGTGATTTCAGGCTGCTATTACAGTAAACAGTGCCCTCTGATGGTCAAAATAAACACAACAAGCTAAAGACGAAAGCTTTATTGAATTGCCACATTAGGTATTTTTTCACCTCGTGGGCTCTTCTGAGTATAGCCAAGGACAGGCAACCAAAAAAGGAAACTGTCCCCGAAAATTGGGGATGCATGATTACTTTGATTTACCAGTGGGGATCACAGAATTCTAAATGATACAGAAGTTTTCGAGTTGTGACATTGTATGGGGCGTCAATTTCAAACATGGTAAAGCTGTCTGTTGTCAAAGGTAATGAATGATTTTGCATGGGTATTTGGATTTCACATGCTGAATTTTATTTTAAATGCCAATTTATGGAATACCTTATGAAAACAAAATGTAACCTGCTGCTCTCTGGGTTTTGTAAAAGCTCAACTTTTTGTCATTTAGTGCATTAGGCATTCCTAGGGTGTGGCATCACATGAAAACTAAGAAGAGTGGTAGCTACAATTTCTTTTAAATGTAGGGTAGGTTCAGAGAGACCTACCCTAGTAATAGCAATCTACCTTAAAAGCACTTAGTGGCCATCTTTACAATACCTCTGGGCACCTATGAGGTAGACTGAAGGTCACAATTTAACACAATTTTTCAGACCAACTTTTAAACTCTACATGAAAAATGGCTAACTGTAATTGAGTTTCTTAAGTAGTGTATTTTTATTTGTTTTTTTAATTACAGTAATGTTGGCAATTCTATTGCTGTCCAAATCCAGAATATCTGTAGCTGTGTTCGAAATGGCTCAATTGTTCACTCCTTCACTATTCCGTATAAAGCAGATGACTGGGAAAGAAGTGAGTGAAAATGAGTGAGAAAAACCCAACACAATGGTAGAACTACAGGGCTCGAATTGAGGGGGGATGTCAGGGGCATCTCCCTTGTTGTGTATTATATGTGATACATGTGTATCAATGTTGTGTACTATGTGAAGCTTATCCTGCAAATATAATACTACAATTTTCTACTTATGGTAATTTACAAGCTATAAATAACGGCGATTCAATCAAAACTCAGTAAGGAGCAGCACACAAGCTCACGTAAGTATTCGTCATTTTTTGCACTTAATAGCCAAGACAACGTTTAAGAGCTGCATTTGACTTTTTCAAAAACAAAAGAACAGAAGGTATTTGAAGGGTGCATACAAAGTAGTGAACAAATGAGGTGCCTCTCAATTCTTATTTGTGCGTCCTTGCTTCCTTTTCTCGCATTTTAGCTCTGTGCTACGTAGGATGCAAGGGAAGGATGCAATTCCTCAAGGTGCATTAGAGAACTGAGATGTTCTTCAAGATGGCTGAAGTAGATCGGTTTCTGGGTTATAGGTTGGAGGTGCAAGGAAATGAGAAAGCATCAATTTGAGAAATGAGAAGCACCCATGTACAGAATTAGTTGTTCACTAAGAATTCAGACAACACTACAAAATGACTGGCACGCTATATAGTGCATTATATGGGGATTTCATTGCCCTGTACTTGTACATGTGTAATGACAATAAAGTTGAATCTAATCTAATCTAATAGGGTAATTGTGGACACAGCTTGTGTTTTTCACCCACCACTTAAAAATCCCCGGGTGAATTACCTACTATTTTTTCGACACCAAGGTCATGAGATAATTTAGTTGCCCTACAGATCCTTATTCTGCGTTTATAAAAGGTGATCCAAATGTCATTCTGTAAATCCTTTTTGACCAATTTTGCCTGGTGGATATACATAAAATGTGGGTAGACTTCACAAATAAGCTGTTAAGAGGGTGGTTCTGTTTGTTTTGGAAGGTGTTCAATATGCCTTTTCAATCTAGGTTAATATAATTTTCGTGGAAAAACGGTGTCATAATGTTTTAACAGTTACTTGTATTCCACCAGGTGGCGGTAGAAATTGATTTTATTTCTCTTTGTCGGGACTTGTGTTCATTTACTACTAGCACAAATTCTGAAGCCTAGGCAATACACATAAAAAGATTGATTATATCGCATCATCGATATCGCAATATTACGACGGCGTTCATGTTTAATATGTGTTTTTCTAAACTCAAAATGTTTTTACAGTATCCACTGCTTTCCACATACTTTACCATGTGTGCCAGAATTTGTGTGTGCTTGTATTTATAGATATTTCCTGACACTGCAGATTATTACATTTCCCCAGTTGAAAAGGAACAGTATATATACAGTACAGTAAGGACTGGGTTCTTGTAGCTAAGATGAATACAGTTTTATTATGAATGACAAACAGTT
>JAZGTK010019222.1:0-11480 GCA_036877625.1 Ambastaia sidthimunki
GTATTGATCGGTGTGGTACCAGACAGTCCTGGGGCAAAACATCTGCTTGGGTTTACAGATCAATAATATAATTTCACTTTCAAAGAACACATGCAGTCAGTCTGATGCTGTAAACATAGATGCACACAAAGCTAAAAGCATGATACATAATTCAGGACAATAGTGCCACACCCACACAGAGGGTGGCCACGCCCCCTGCCGCCCATCACTGATCTTTCACACTGAAGAGTGGATCAAATCACCAGCAGAATGAGAGACAGACACTGAAGGAGCTTGTGAACAGCTCATCATCTGAGGACGTAACCAACGAGACACAAAGCCACAAGAAATACAGGCAGCTCACAGGGTTTGACTTCTATAATGTGAAGAAACATAGAGTCCTGGATTCTTTAAGCACATCTCAACAGCGCCTGTGGCTGATGCAACACTACAACCCCAGAGGATGTTTGTGACACAACAAATAACAAAATGATGTCAGAATCACAACTAAATCAATCTAAATTAGAACAGAAATATGTCAGAGGATTATGGGACATGTACCGTAACCGTTTCTTCAACAATGGATCATTTGAGCTATTTGATACTATTTAAATAGTATTAAGTAATATTTGAATATTTAAAGTAAATATTTAAAAACAATAAACTGGAACAGATTATCTTACCTTTCCAAAATCCCGCACATCAAATAAATCGAAGGCCTCAAACAGTTCACTCTTCTTCATGCTGAAGATCTCCGAGCAAACGTGTAGAAACGTTCTGATGTTCTTCAAGCAGAGGAACTGAACAGAAGAGACACAAATGTAAAGATTTCACGTTCATCATTGCGATTTAGAGTTAATTTTTTTACATGACGTCACCATCCATCACACAAGCTCATAATGACCCAACAATTCATTTTTTAACTTCAGATAGCACAGTGCTAATGCTAAACCTTTACTGGCACTAAAACCAGAGTTATTTTTACTTTCCACATGCAATACTTGCTTTGAAATTATGGCTGATAATTTTAACAAACTGCTAAAAACACCGGCAAACATCCAAATGCATTCACAGCTAATATTAAACAGACGGTTTATCAGAACTCTAGACTCAGTTATCTCACGCTCAGATCACGCTGACTGACCACAAAACATCACGTTAACTACCAACTGTCACTTTACCAGTCAAAAGATTACAATCACCTGCCTGAAATGTTTCTTATGATCTCAAAAGTCTGAATCTGTTTTCTTAAATATCTGAAATTTGCTTTGTAGACATTAACATAATTACCAGAACCAGGAACACTAACACACAGTCAGTTATACTATTTTAGTCCTTGTGGTCCTTTAAGATTTTTCAGTAATATTTTCTTTAGTTAAGCTAGTAAATGATCACGCTGTATCTTTTTGTATTATGTTGGTCATATTGTTGTTGTTTTTTAAACGTTTTTAAGCATTTAACAGCTTAAACCAAACCACAACTCAGTAAACTGTTAAAAGACACGTACGCTAATGAAAATGTGGGGGTTGCGTTACATCTCTTTTAGAAACCTTTTTATAAATGATTATGTGCAATTTCCTTTTACAGCATGTGCAGGGTTGCTAAGTGATAAAAGGGAGGGATGAAAAATTTTTTCATCTATCGTAAATTTGTTCTGATAGAAAACTGAGATGTAATGGATGCTCTGTTATGGTCTGCAGAACTACATCTTTCCCCTCCGTCCGGCCGTGTTTACAAGAACGAATCTCTCTCTTATAGTTATTTCAGCACCTGCCGCCTATCAGTGGTCGTATGTGGGGTGTCAAACTCTAGCAAAACCAACAGTTTCAAACCTTGTTTCTATCTTAAGCAACACGAGGAAGTGAATACACTGCAGTTTTTGCGTTCTGCAGCTGCGTATAATCGCTCCCGTTCACAGACTCGTCCTCTGGTTGCGTGTTTTCATGCGTGTAAACTAATCGCTGCTTTCTGCTTCAAACCTGCAGATCACAAGCGACACTCGCTGCATTAACTTTCCCCTGACAGACGACTTCATTAGAGGCCCAGAGCCACAATTCTGAACACATTAAACATGCAAACGTTCAGTTAATCTGCTTGACTGTTTACACTTGTTCAGTTTCAACATTTTATCACAACAGCAAATCTATCAGATGTCCTAGAGCTTCAAGGAGCCCTGCTGGGTCAGAGGAAAGCTAGACACAAACAGAGAGAGAGAGAGAGAGAGAGAGAGAGAGAAATAAAGACATTAAGGTCACGTTTGATGCGGCTGTTGCAGTGTTGCAACATGAAAAAACATGGAACACATTCATGTAAGACTAAACTGCAATTGTTTTCATGCAAGAAACTTTATATGTACATTTTAGAGGTAAAAAATGCAATAAAATTGTAAAACCAGGTTCCTTTAAATTCATGCATTTGCTTCAGGAGCAGAATGAAGATTTGGTTTCTCAGATCATGAAGATCAGATCATGAAGGCTTTCAAGATGAAGGTAAAAGATTAAAAAGGTTCACTGATTCTGGAAGTTCCTCAGATCATCTCGATGATTTTAAACGCAACAAAACTTCTTCTGAATCTCATTCTGAGGAACAAGGAAGTCAAACGTGTTTTAAATCAAAGTGTTGAGTGTGGAGAGCACCAGCTGTGTGCAGTTATCAGTCTGCTAACACTTTCACAACGTTATACGTGCATTCAAAATTAACTTTTTAACATTGTTGTTACTTATTGAAAGCATTTAGGAAACATTTTACAACCTAAAATTGTTAGCTGGGAAAACACTACAGCAAAAAAAGTGATATACATTATATATTAGTGAGGATGACATGTTTTGTCAAACCACAAAAAGACTTACTGGAAAATACAGTCTATACACAATGTACATTTGTAGATGTGTTTAACATTGTCTCAGCAGTCAACAGTATTTAATAGCAGGAAAAATCAGTGTTGACCTTGGATACACACACAGAACTGACTGTCTGAGTGTGTTCAGTACAACAGCTGATGTTCTGGTTAAGTTACAGACATGGCTGGTGGATAAACTACCATCACTTATAGAATCACAGTAAACTGCCCTACAAAGGGCACTACACACGGCTACTGAGAATGAACACAGTGTCTGAACCATCAACACAAGTGTCAGAATCTCTAATGATCTCCATTAAATCAGATACAATCACAGACAAACAAACACAACCGTGAAACATCATAAACTTACAAACTACTGCTGATTTATTTACAAACTTTCTCTCCAGATACCAAACTACCAAATCCTGCCTGCAGGAGAAGAAAGCTCTCTATCCGGCAATAACAATTCACTGTTCACCCCTCACAAACACGCATTGTACAATATTATAAACATTCATATTCATAAAAACATGCAGCATGTGTAACTGTGTACAGCTCATGCAAACTCATGCAATATAATGAAAGACTCACGTGTTAATGGGACAGATGTGAGTGAGTGTTTCTTGTGTTTCTACAGCAGAAACGTCAACAATCGCACGTGTCGCGTTGAGAAGACGCGCCGCGTTTACATTTCCAGGCACGCGAGGCGAATTGTGGGATTGACGCGACGCTCTGACGCTGTGATAGCGGATCGTGCGTTAAAACTCAGAAGCGACTGAGAATGTAAAGCGAATCTATTTACTTGTAAATCATGAACTTTATACTGAAAGATATAATGTTATTATTACAATTATAGATTAATCATTTATAATTGCATCGTATTTATTAATGTGATGTATTTTATTTTGCGTGTGAGACACATGAACTGCGTTTGGATGGTTTTAAATAAAGTTTAGCATTATTTTTACTGATGTGGTTTGTGGTCTATTATATATTTTTATTGTGATGTTGTTGCTTTACTGCATGTCGCAGAAACGATCAGAGCATGTTTGCGATATTAACATCTGAGCTGCAAGTGTCGTAAAAACAACCAGTTTCAGTTTGATTTCACTCATATGTTTAATTGCCATTTAAAATGATCCACCATCAAACGTGAAGAACAATTAAATATTATTATTAATGACCATCTCTTCTCACTTTAATAACATCAGCTTGTACAGTAAATGCTTTCACAACGTTCAGAATATAACCCAAATGTCTGAAGATGGGCTGGCTAGATTTCCCAACATAATAATCATGGATTTTTTTGAAACCAAAGAGCTTTGCTTGACCGTGGAAATGTCTGCCTTCATTTAAAATTATTAACGTGACTGTTGTCTGGCCTAATTCACGCTGTATTGATGCAAAAATCAATCTATGCCTTTCAAAGAGGCGATTTAAAATCTGAACTGTAAATGTGTGATTCTCAGTGTCTCTGGAGAACATCTGTTATCTCTCATCCTCAGTCGTTTACAGTAGAGGCTGTTACCTTGGCGACAAAGAAAGGTGGTCTCTGAGAGATTTGAGGATGGGATCTTTTGAGCCGGTAAGCAACCACATAGAATTGCACGAATAACCACTAGGAACATCATAGCAACACCCTAGCAACCACCTTGAACACCTTAGCAAATGTTTAGTAATGCCCTAGCAACCACCGTAGCATCGTGTTGGTGACTTTTTCATGGGAAGAATCTAGTGATTCTTTAAGTATAATCCATGAAAGCACCTAGCAACCCCCTAGAACACCTTCGCAAATGCATAGCAACCACCCTAAAAAAATCGAGTTATTCCTTAAGTAGAATCCAATCACTGTTTACTAAATCAAAAGAGTGCAAAAGCAACAGAAATAGTGCAAACAAACAGTGCAACCAGTCCAAATGAATGTACACTACAGTACATGTGTAACTATGACACTGGACGTGAAAAAAGAATATACTGTTAAAAATGGTCCAGAATTATTTAAGTTCAGATAAAGAGTTTCTTCTTGTTGCTACAACACTACAGATGACCCCATTTTCATTTAGAAACATTCAGATTAAATAAAAAACATTTTTATTTATGATTTATGTTTAAAAAAATTACTTCAACAACACAACATCTAAAAATGTGTTGATGGTGTGAGATGTGGAAAACTGAGAACTGCCTCTGAAATCTGAGCTCAGAGCAGTAAAGGTCTTTATAGGACGTTTAGTTTCGTTTCATTTCCTTCTTCCCTTTTCCTCATTTCCTCTGTGGGTGTCACTGCTGGTAAATCTGCCTGACGTGTGTCTCCCACCGACCAGAAGATGAGTCTGAGAGTATCTGTCTTTACACAGACAGTGTGAACTCAAGTTCTCAGTGGTAACATCAGCACTCAAGCTTTCTGTCTTCTGCAGAGAGAAAGTTTACATGCATGTGTCAGTAAACAAATGACATGCCTGCTCACTGTTTGATGAAGAGATCTTACAGAATTTACTTTCGGCATCTGGTCATCTCGAAATAAAGTTTTGACACGTTCCAGACACCTGTTGCCTTTTCCTTCCAGTCTTCACCGGCGCATGTTAAAACTCTCGACCGAGTCGGTGTCTGATGGACACACGTGAGAAATGCACTCGCATTTGTGGCTTCCTCAATCTGACACTTCCAAGTGTTGCATGTTTCAAATCTGCCCATAAACATCTCTGTTCTTCAGTTCACACAGATCACTCCCCCACACACACACACACACACACAAGCCCTGCGGCCCCTATTGCCCCTGGCATTAATGTCAACGTTTTGGGGGAGGAATTGTGCATTATATTTAAATTATACGGCTATTGGAGATGTGAAGGGAACCAAAATGGCCTGTTGGGCCCCTGGAGCTGCTCTGATGTGATGGAGGCTCCGCTGTGTGTTTGGTTTCTTCACTGCTTTTGTCTGGGCCGGTCCCCTGAGAGGGGGCGCGTCTGTGTCCCGTGTGCTGTAATGAGTCCATGATAAAATAGCTGACAAAAACTTCATGAATAATTCATGCCAGGATTCAGTGGTTGCCCTTAGTGATGGAAATTTCATCTCTGTGCTCAAAACACTGATTTACACAGACTATCTGCTCATTTTGTGTCTTCTTCTCTTAAATATTTTTGTTATTGATACAGTGTTTTGCTGAATGTATACACGTCCACATCACTGCAGATAAAAATCATAAACTAACAGCAAAACCAAACAATGAAAACAAGACAGCATTGCTGATGTAATCAGAGGCAAGACAATGGCTCAAAGCTATTAGATCATCTCTAATCTGAAAGTGTGACTTTAACAGTCAGTGTGTATTGAGAATGTTAATCAATATCATATCATGTTTTCAAAAACATTAAATCAGCCAGTTTTGAAAGCTAAAAGCAGCGTCTATTGACTTCTGGTAAATGTGTCTTGAAATGTGTTGACTCACAGTGACAAATATAATGCATAATGGTATTTTTAATCCCAGGTGCATGTGTTTGGACACTGGCTAGTGTGTATCTGTGTTCTTATAAATCAGTGTTTGTTGGAGGTCACTGTGAATATCTGTCAGTTATATGAAATGTGATTGTGTCAGTGCAGACGGCAGATTTCACCTCATGTGAGAGGAATATAATCAGGTCCAGACTTTCAGCAGATGGTGTTTGACAACACAGAGCGGAGAGACACATAAATCAGAGACTGTTTGTAATAAAGCGCTTTCTGCAGACACTGAAACTAATCCTGCTCTCACCTGACAGTGTACAGAGAGCAAGACCGAGCTACAACAGATTTAATCGGACCCCCAAACACATGACCCTCTAGAAACCAGATAACTAGTTTAACGGCACAATGCTTTAAACTAGTAAAGAAGGTTCTGTGTGGTGTTTATTATTAGCAGCGTGTTCAGTAATTGCTTTATCTTCGTAAAAGATCTAAATACAAAACAGCAGGTCAAGCAGAAACTCTCACAAGGTTTCTGCATTGCAGGCACTTACCGATAGGGGGCAGAATTTTGCACAACAATAACGGTACCGCATGTATTGCAGAAATACTAACTTGTCACAACGCATATGTGATGAATAAGAGGATGTACATTAGTTATATATCTTTTCATATACACGGCATCGCAAATAAGAGCTTAAAATGATTGCCTCTACATCCAAGCATCCGTGTATCCGTGTTACCTGTGACATCTGAGGTCGGAGGTTGATGCCCTTCAGGTTGATGGAATGAGGTCTGAGGTTGTTGAGGAGCTGGCACAGCAGGACCCCGTCGCGCAGGGTCTGCGCCAGATCAAACACCTGAGCGGACTCCCATGTTACCCGATGGTTCGGCGGGAGAACCTTGCAGCTGATCAGCCATAACGCACACTGTCTCCAGTGCTCCATCATGTCCGGAGATGAACACTTCAACACTCAACACGAATCCTGTGGGCATGAATGAGAAACTGCGCTTCAGGGGGACAGTGAGACCTCCGCTAAACCCAAAGCGCAGCCGGCGTCTCCGCGTCCGATGCGCATAGCAGAATAACGGGTGTGTGCTGGGCTGTATCAGCAGCTGAGAGTGACTGATCTGAGTACTGCTGCTCTCCACATGCGCTCTTTCACCTCCTCTCTCTCTCTCTCTCTCTCTCTCTCTCTCTCTTCCTGCTTCTTTGCGCTCTGAAGCGTGTTTGAGTTTGTGTGACAGGGCTGATTATACACATAAAACTCACTTAATATAAATGAATTTAAATGCATCACTGTATATATTACATATAACATAGATAGATAGATCTATGTTAGATAGAGAGAGAGAGAGAGAGAGAGAGAGAGAGAGAGAGCATTCTCCAGATAAGCAGCAAATACACTGTTAATGTTTGGTCATAGATATTCTGTTTCTGTCTGTCATAACTTCAGTAGGTCTGTATCACACTCTCAGACTGTCTGCATTCTCACTCATTGAGCCTCTGTACATGTAAATGCTTGATCAAACCTAAAATTAAACAAATTATGAGATCTGCGGTCAGATCTACAGACCAACATCTAATATACATCAATTATCACTCACAGAATAACATTTAATTTGCCAAAAGTTGCTGCTGTATTGTGTGTGATCTTTCACGTCCTGCAGGCATGAGCTCAGACGTGTTTCAGAGAGCTGAGGTGAGCGAGCTGTACCGGGGGTCTTGAGCGGGCCATGAGGATAAATTAAACCATCTGTCAGTCATAACCAAAAAGTGTTAGGAGCATCTAGTTATATATGTGCTGAATTCTTCATTTATTTACCTTCTGTTTAACAGGGTTGACTGAGGGTAACTTGGAAGGTTCCAGAAACACACCAGAGAGAATATCAGACAGAAAAGCATGAACCAGTCATTCCACATTGTGGGAGGGGCTTAACTGCAAAGCAGTGCCCCATTCTGAGCTCCTCCTGCTACCTGATTGGCTAGAGATGAGAAAGAGGAAGTCTGTAAATGTGGGCAAGCGCAGGAAGGAAGTGGAGAGCACAGGATGTTTGGAGCCAATCTCTATCTCTCTTTTCCTTCCTCTACAATGTCAGTGACTTGGCACAAGTCTCTCGACCCCCTATGAGCTGACAGATGATCAAAGCTCCACACACAGGCCGAACGCTTCGAGAGACTCCAGTCTTGCCACATTGCTGCCATTCCAATAACTCTCATCCGTGTCATGACCTGCAGTGAGCTGGTAATTTATAGTCAAACCTACTGTGCTAGAGATTCTGTATGTAGTGACAATACCAACACAGCAAACAAAGACAAATGTATGGTTCTTCACTAAAAATGTTTCAGGAAAAGATGGCCGACCCTGCCTGTAATTAAAATCCTTCTGTACAAGTTTTGAACCACTTACACTGAGCCACTGCAGAAATCAATATCCAGCAGAGCGCTGGAGGACTGAAGCCAGACATCTTGCAAGGTTTCAGTGGCTTAGAAGTGTCAGCTGAACAAGGACAGGAACCACAAGAAGATCAACAGAGACTAATAAACCACAGAGACGGCAGAATCATAGAGGTCACGGGCCTGAAATCCACAAGACAAATTTACAGAACATATACATGTATATTGTGCACAATGTTATTCATGTTCATTGTCTTATTTGTAAGGGCTCCCTCTATTGATCAGGTGTGTTTACAGAGGCTGGATCTTCTTGATTTAGTTACTTCAAGAGTTTCTTTCATATCTGCTTATTATTTTGCATATTTTAGCACAGCATGGACCAATCATATTTCAGGAGTGGAACTTTATATTTTATAATGTCACTGTGTGAGTGTAAACTTAATACTGTATTTACAAACAACATTTCAGATTAGTAAACGAAACAAACAAAGATCGAGAGTGAAACAGTGTGAATCTGTGTTAGTGACCACAGTGAGGTACAATTTCAGTACATGCTTTCAAACTCACGGCTGCAGCGTGTGAGTAACGTCACTTTCTTCATGCTTATGATTCATGTTCTGAGAGATGATGCATCTCATGCGGCGTCATGAAATCTTCTGATTCCTGTCAGACTAGGTGACTGATGAGCACCACTGTGTTTATGTCTAATACCCACTACTGTCTTAACATGTTCCCTTAATGTATTCTGGATTATAGCGTGAAATCCACGTGTTCATTTATGTGTTTAATATGAAGTTAAATAAAAAGCACTTCAGTTAATGCATCAGTCACAGAGAAACAGCCAAATAAGTCTGTTTATATAGAACATCAAAACTGTGTACAGGAAATGAGGTCACTGCACCGGGTTTGTAGATGGTGATATGTATTTGATACACAACAATCGGTTAGTTTGACATTTTTCACTGTCTTTGTATTTTGTCCCAGTTGTTCAACAGCCCAAACAGTGTTTTTCCTTTTTACCAAGTTCTGCTTCATTGAACTTTAATGGTTTATACCCCCCCCCTCTCTTTCTCTCAAATGGGGGGCTGCAGGGAATCATTATGGAAGTCTAGGAGGAGTTAAATCTGTCTGTATTTCTTATTGCTTGAGTTGGCAAAGAAAACTGTAAATCTTCCAAAAGCTTAAATTTCTCTTTAAATCAAACAGTTCAAGAGACACTCAGACAAATTCATGTATATTAATGGCTTCATTTCTGACTCATTGCTTGTGACATTAATGAATAAAATAATCACTTATGAAACATGAGCAATCAGTTTAAAGTTTGTGGGCTAGAACTTCATTTTTGTTTTGTTTTGGCACTTTTATCTCTCATAAAAATGAAATGATGAAGAAATTAGGATGTAATTTGTATTGAAGCCACACAAACGTGTGTTTCTGTGTTTTCTGAAGGTCAGAGCAGCTGTGGTTTGGATGGGATGTGTGTTTTAGGCATTTATCCATGTGAATTTAAACAACTTTTGCTCAGCGGGAGAACATGAAGAGATAAAATCTGTGTTAAAGGAACAGAAACTTATTTTGTGCTGGAGGAAGTTTCAACATTCATCTCATCTGAGCACACGGTTGCCGAGGGGATAAAACATCAGTGTGATGATGAACAGTGTGAGAAAAGACACACAACCCAGCTGTCAATCAACACACGTGTTTCATGAAAGATTTCAACATGCATGAAACAAAAGAAAGAGGAGTTTTATCTGCCGGTGGAGAAAGCCAAACTGCTCTTTATATATCAGCCAGTTAATCCCACCCAGTCCTGCAGACATGACATCAGATGTAACACTCACAGAAACCACACAAGAGACTCTGAGTTTACACCGTATTTCTCTCTATGAGCTCCTGCTAATAAATGAATAAAGGCTGTTTTTAAAATACACAAGATCAAAGTTTTTACAGCATCACTTGTACCTGAAAACCCTGTAAAATGTTGTATATAAAAACAGCCACGCGAGCTGAAGTCTAAGAAATACAAAAACACTCACTTTAAAAAACGTCTGTTTGGTTGTACATCCATTTCAGGTTTGACTGTTTAAATAATTTAGTTTCAAGATGTTTGTTTCAGGATAAATTAAATATAAAGTTTTGTTTGCATGTTTTTACAAGCAAATATTGAGGGTGCAGACGAGAGCGTTAGATGAATTAGAAATGTGTTTTGTATCAGATTCATTGAATGCTAATTAATTTATATCTAGTGGGAAAGTGTTTTATGATTCTAAGATGCTGTTCAGATGATCACATCTGTGATGAATAAAAAACCAGCAAACAGGACGGAGGCCAAAAAACAACTTGCACATCCTCTGCGTAGAGAAATTGATGTAGAAAACAGTTTATGTCTCTCTGTGTTAAAGTCAAACTTCAGTCCGGTGAAATTTTTTTACAAAAAAAATGGTGTGCCACGAGTCGACTGCTCTCCTCCAGGTTTACCAGCAGAACATCAGGAGAGCTTTGCTGAACCAGCAAGAACCACACAAGAGTGTAAAAGATGAAAGTCAAACAGCTGAGTTCACACAGACTGTTGAATGAAGAGCAGCACAGCAGGTCTGTGTGTGTTAACAGAACCTGTCCCGAGGAATTCTGTCCTGTGAGTTTAATGTTTTATCAAGACAGAGAGGTAAAGTAAGAGATTGAGAGGTAAAGTAAGAGGTCGAGAGGTAAAGTAAGAGACAGAGAGGTAAAGTAAGAGGTAGAGAGGTAAAGTAAGAGATTGAGAGGTAAAGTAAGAGGTAGAGAGGTAAAGTAAGAGATTGAGAGGTAAAGTAAGAGGTCGAG
>JAZGTK010019223.1:0-11479 GCA_036877625.1 Ambastaia sidthimunki
GTGCGCGCGTAGCTTACGTTTGAAAGCATCTATTACGATTAACATTATCTCTATTCAAATAACCCCCCCGTGAAAGATAACACGCTCTTAAAGAAACGTCGCGTCCTGTCGTACAGTATAATAAGCGTCGCTCGGGGCCATACACAAATTGCTGCTTACGTCACTCACTATAGCGTTCCCGTGCCAAACGTGCTGCAAGCGCCTGCATTAAAATCTGCATTTATCTCTACAACAACACCCAAAACAACAAGAAATGCCGATCACATTTAAAAAAAGAAGTTAAAAAGAGGATTTGAAATGCACGAAACGTACAAACGTCGCTTATATTCTCTGTGCAATTCACCCAGTAGTTTAACTAAATACTGGAGCGCCCACCAGCGGCAAAACGCGGTATAAGACACACTGATTTTTAAAGCTTAAGTACACAATTAAACGAAGCATGTATGTAACAACATGTTTTCAATAAAGTTAAAGCGGAACCTTGTTTAGGGTTTAATTTAGTCAATGTGAGTAGCCAAGTTCAAACGATTCAAAGTGATTCAAAAAGTCAGACCCGGTTAAATACAAATGCTCAACAATAAAACCAAACAAATCGGTGCAATGCACCGCGTTTATACCAAATACATTATTTTTTATGTTTGAAAGTATATAGATTGCATTACATTAAATTATTTAAACCGAAAGATGATGTAACGCCATTAAAAGACCGCAATGAAACATCAAATCAGACGCGAATGTGACTATAAAAGATTGACATTAGGCATTTTTTTTATTAAAATACAAGACTGACATCTTCACTTACCAATAATTGTGGCGAAAACCTCAAAGTTTCGCGACAACGTTTCCGATTCCTCCACAAGGTTTCCTAGTTTTGGCATGTATAGTTGAAATTTTTAATATAGTTTCTCTTTGTCCTCAAAGAACGTCCAAAATGTCAAAAGTGGCTGCGATGGCAGGGATCAGATATCCTGTGCAGACACCGGTTTAAATCCCACGTCGGATCCACTTCTGTTATGCGAAACTAAAGTGTGTTCGCGTTCATAAGCCGGAGTTGATGTATAACAAAGCTGCTCATATAATGGGCGGAGACTGCGCGTCCTGCGAAGTCAGCATGTCATTTAAGGTGGATTTAAATGCCTTTGCTTTAAATGTTAATTTTTTTCTTTTATTTTATTTGTTTTACACATATTATGCTTTATTACTGAAAATAAATATGTAAGCGCGTAAATAAATTGGATTGGTTAACCAAATATTGACGTGTTAAACGTCTGCAAATTGAACCACCTTAAGCACCGAGAACGCGGAGTAAAGCTTAGCGGCGGGAGGGCGTGGCTGTGGGCGTGGTCACGCGCTGACGACATCGGTAGGTAACTGGGCAACCAGTCCAGGAAAACACGTCGCTTGGATACGAGAGAAGTCTGCGATAAACAACAACTTATGTGGAATTTGAATCTCTGAAGTTTGTGACGCCGGGACATCAGGGAAAACATCAAAAATAAAAAGCAGCCGTCGTGTTTCATCACATCAGTGAAGCATTTATGTTCTGTGGAATCGTTTAAATAAGAAGCAAATAATTGGTGTATTTTGTAAAAGGCGAAATAAAAATGATAAACTCGCCCCTAAAGCAAAACTAATGTCACACAATTATGTTTATGCTTTTACTAGCTACATATTAATGTTACAATACTATCACTTTTTCTGTTTATTTTGGGAATATTTCTCAGGGTGTTTAGTTTCAAAAATCAATTTCTGTATTAGATACATACTATAATGAAACAAAATTATTCCAAACATGAACTAATCCATAAATTTCCTGGTTTTTTATATATACAATACTCATGAATTTCAGTGCAGTGCTAGAAAATCTGTTTGTTTGGTATAATGCGTTTCACACCTTTCCTCGCCATGTTTTTGGAAGCGATGAGGCTGAGAGGTTGAGTCTGTACACCTGAACCTGAGTCACAATTAAGTCTTTGTACAGTTTTCCGGTTGAAGATCAGCAACATTCCCACCCTAAAGAGAAATCGGCTAAAGAGGGTTTTGCCATAATTAAACAGCAATGAATGAATCATCAATTAAAGTTACTCATGCCAGAACTTCTTAAAACGGAATGGGCGAGCGACAAGAATTTGAAGTGTCATAAATAATGTGTCTTTATGTGTATTTAAACACGTGACACGTGTGGGACATATGTGGGCGTTTGAACGTGTGTGGGTGAACAGCATTCCAAAACATCAAAGTCACTCCCAATCCCACTTTTGGGTTTGAGAAATCTTCAACAGTCCACGTATTCGTCAGCCTATTACAATAGTTGTTTACCCCGATTCTTTTGTTGGAAAAGGAGGGGACACATTGGGACACACCTGTGTTAGTATGTAGGGCCTTGGTGCACAGGTCTGTCAACAGGAAGTTGAGTAGTGTGGGAATACAGGAATTACACAAGAGCCATTTCCACAATCAAAGAGTTGGACCTTTCACATAAAGAGGCTATGAATCTATGTAGCACAAAGAGCATAATCACAGCAGTAGAGACGTTTTTGGGTAGTGGGCTTTAAACAAATCAGGTTCGAATATTTTATGTAAAACTTGTGGTTTTTTGGAGTGTGTTGGCTGAAAAAGGAAAACTCTTGTGGCTGTGTTAAAATGTCAAATGAATTTCGTATTTAATCAGAAAGATGGCAAGATACCAACCAGAAGTTTTAGTTTTCCAAACCATTTTTGAAAACCATTTGTTCACATTTGATATGTATCAAAGACATATAATACATTTCTTTTCATTCACATTATGATATAGTTTACCACGTTGATTAAAAAGTGATGCGGTCACTCAATAGTTAAACATAACACAACTAAATCCTGCAAGTATGTTGGATAATATCACAATATTGCATCTTTTGTTATAAGCCTAAGTAGCTTTTTGGGCATATTGCATAAGAAGCCACATGCAGAGACTGTCCACACCATTATAAATGAAACAGTTTCAAACAGCACTTCTGTATGGAAACTGAGAGCTGCCCTTTAAACAGAACTCAGCCCTGGAAACAGATTTGTTATTCTAATCACAACTAACATGTTTAATTGATGACAGTTATCCCAAATTATCTCTTTAATATCTCACTTGTTTCTCTTGGAAAGTGATGAGATTAACTGGAGAACACATTGAGACTTTACTATCTATGTTCTCAACAATCTTGCTGAGATTAGACTTGCTAAGACACCCAATCAAAAGTAAAAGAGATTTCAGTATGAACTCAAATATCTGAGCTATGCTATCTACATTCATTTGTATGGCTCTGTTCCAGCTAACATAGAACGTTCTCTGAATATTTTCTCAAAGTTATCAAAAACATTCCTGCAGTAACATAAGTATAACATTTTTTAACATTATATATCACATATATCAAAAATGTAATTCTTAAGTTGTTAGTGGAACATAAATAATGTTTGCATAACGTTGGTTGGATAACCAAGCAAACTATCTGGACGTTTTAAATGTCCCACTTTCAAAATAACATTTTTGTTACTTAATGGAAACATTCTTACAACCTTAAATTGTTAGCTTGGTATTATTAAACGGCATTTGAGAAGCAAATAAAGTGTATTTTTTGTTCTCAGCTCTTATTACCTTTCATATTATACGGGTATTCTGAAGTAAGACAGAACATACATTTCACAAGAATCATTACCAGCCTTAAACTCTAGAAGGTTTATTTGTTCATTATCCACCACCCACTCAGCAGCCTACATTCAAACACCCACACCTGTGTACTTTCGATGTCCTGCCGGCTTAATCCTGGGCTGGCTCGGATTAGCAGCTTCCCACATTAGGCTAATTTAATCAGAACACGGCCTCTGGAGAGAGGTGAGACTCGGGGGCTGTGTGGCACACTGACATTTTACCTGAATCTGCTGTTCGACCAGCTCCAGTAATCTAATCATTCATACAGATGGTTATTCCGGCCTTCTGGTTCCATCTGTGACGTATGATGCCTGTCCTGCTAACAATTTTAGGTTGTAGGAGTGTTTCTGTAGCTCAACTGGTAGCATATTGTGTTAGCAGTGCAAAGGTTGTGGGTTCGATCCCAGGGAGCACAAGTACTGATAAAAAAAAATGTATACCTTGAATTAATTGTAAGTTGCTTTGGATAAAAGGGCAAAATAAGTGTAATTAAAAAAATTATGTTAAATTAATGTTAAAATGTTTTAGTTCTAGGAATGTTTAAAAAGTGTTTTGTTTAACGTTATTCAAACAATTCTGCAACATTTTGTCATGTGTGTATACATATTACGTTAAAAAACATTATACTAATGTTAATGCAAGAATGCTTTTGACAGAACGTCAGCCAAAGTTCTGAGAATGTTCCCTGTTAGCTGGGTGGTCACTCTGCGTCCAATTAGACTTTAAAAATAGCATCGTACACTTCGAGCCGGTCTCTGAGCTGCGGTCGGCTAGCTGCGCTTATCTCGCTAATGTGCCAAAAGCTTGTTGCTTATTTCCTCATTCATTCGAGTTCACCACAGACGGTTCAATTGTGTCTGTCCGGTAAACCATTTACATGCAGGGCAATGAACTTGTTTGTTTTCGACTTCCCACCCGGTGGCAGTGGGAAACAGCTTATTCTTGGAAATAACTGGATTCATCTGGGCTAAAACATTTCAGTTTTCCTAGAAAGTTAACATTGTGCCTGAAACATTGGAGGCATTGGAGGTTGCATTGTAAAAATTGACCATTTGTTGCTTAATTAGCGTATTAAGAAATTTCATAGCAATATTACAAGTGCGTCACAAAATGATGGTTCTCACAAGCTAAACAAACTCAACATGCCTGTGACTGCACATTGTGTATTAATAAACCAAGGTGCTACATTACACGGCGACCACAAACAGTCTATAAATAACATAATGTATAACTCTTTTAAACATTGTTGTCTTTAACCATAATTCTGTTTTTCTGCAATTTACTGCTTTAATAATCTTTAAAAAAAAGTAGAACTATTTGCATTTTATTTTCATTTCATCTGAAGGTGAAATGTCACTTTTGGATGCAAATTCATTTAAACATTTTCTTTCAGTTCCTTGTCGCTTTATAGTCAAACAGCTGCAAGACCGATTCTGAAATCAAATCTGGTGACAGAATCTTTGTAAAATAAGTTATTTAAAAAAAAAGGAACAAAAATGATCAACTATTTAAACCTGGACTGCATACTTGGTAACCCAAATAACCTAAAAATTGTTAATCGGGTAATGTGTGACAATGCAAGGCTGGGTTATCTTGTTCCGTTTTCTAATCCGTTCCCAGGTCACAAATTCTCTCTGTTTTATCTTGGCAAAACAAACCCTGCTCTGATCTTGGGCTTTATATCCCTGGATTAAAAGCAGGGCTAAACATTAGCAAAACATTGTTTTACCCAGGGCTAAGCAGGGCCTAACATCATTCACATTTATTCATTTGGCAGACACTTTTATCCAAAGCAACTTACAGTGAATTCAATGTATGCATTTTTATCTGTAATTATGTTCCCTGGGATCAAACCCACAACCTTTGCGCTGCTAACACAATGCTCTACCAGTTGAGCTACAGGAATACATCAGCTAATCAGAATATCAAACGTCACACTAGACGAACAGCAGCTTTTCCAATTAATGCATGTCTGATGCTCTGAGCCATATATAGACCGATGGCTTGTTGTCAAAGTTTAGTCATGCCGGTGTATCGTAGCGGATCAGTTTATGTGGTATGTGCAGCAGGTCTAATGCCAGTTAATTAGAGGAAGAAGTCTATTTTTAAATCCTTGTTAACCTATCTGGCAGTGGGAACACGCGGATGTGTTTATAAGCAGTGCTATGTCAAATAAACATTAGCAATAACATTAAATTAACATGGTGCACGGCTTGGATGAATTGGACAATTTAAGGCATTTAAGGTTCCCTGAACGTTCTTGGAATATTCTACAATGATATTGCACACGGCGTGTGAGATGTTTCTGAGCCACACCAGCAACCTTCTACATATCAAGTAGTTGCTTCTCATAATCTCAAGCCATACGTATTCTAGGAACTGATCTATTTGGGGCATTGTCCTGGCTTGAACCCTGAAGGTTCTCTGCATGTAGTACCTTATCAACGTTCTATAAACGCTGTTACCAAACGCACGCTTGAAGTAGCGAAAATACGCAGCTAACCTGGCTAACAGGGAACATTCTCTGAACGTTGGCTAATGTTCTCTAAAAATCCTTTAAAAAAGTTATCGAAAACATCCTTGCAGTAAAAATAGCAGAATGGCAGAAATGTAGCTCAACTGGTAGAGCACTGCGTTAGCAGCGCAAAGGTTGTGGGTTCAATCCCAGGGAACACAAGTACTGATAAAAATGTATTGAATTCACTGTAAGTCACTTTGAATAAAAGTGTCTGCCAAATGAGTAAATGTAATGTTATATGTCATATATCAAAAGTGTTATCTCTAAGTAGTTAGTGGAATGTTTTAAAAGCTTTACAGAATTTGTTGTGTTTAAATGTTTAAATGATGTTCCCATAACCAAGAAAAAACTTTAAAACGTTCCTAAAATGGCTTTTACCATTTTTGTTACTTACTGGAAACATTATGGTAACATTTCTACAACCCTTGTCATTAGCATGCTAAATCATGTCTTGTTCTTTTAGTGTGCACGAAATGTTTTTTGTACCGCTTTGTATTGGATAGAAACCCGTTGCCTGAAAATGTTAACGTTAGCTTTAACATCTGAACTTTTGGTGACGCTCAACGTCGGGGCTTCCTGGGAACGTTGCCTCACAGCGAACGTCATAGCATATATTTGTAAAGGTATCTCAGTAGGGTCACTGTCAGGCGTACCTTGCCTTTCTGCATATAAGGCCTGGCCATAAGGTCGGATGTTCAAAAACATCCGTCATCATTGTTTGTCGTCACTGCATCCACCATAAAAGTAAGCGTCCAATCGGAATCTTGTTTTCTGAGCCTCCACAGTCAGTGCATTCCTGACCTCACCCAATGGCCCGTCCAGCCCTGCCCCACCACCAGCTGCTAACACTGGGCAGGCTGACAGAATTAGATCAATGACCGGGCTTGTGCTTACACTTGATCTGCCGTGTGCCAAAATAAAAGGCGTCATAGATTTGCATGCGGGCGTGGGGCCTTGAGCCAGAGTCCAGATCTTGTTCGAAACAGCATAAGCATGTTAATGGAACTATGTCTGCCTGGGTAGTGCTGAATGGAAACTGGCCTGATGGCATATTTTCCTAGTGCTTCAGCGAAGAGACATGTGATTAGAAAACCAGTCACTCTGTGTTGTGTAAGGACGGGAGGTGATATAAAGCGAAGGGCTCTTAAACTTCATGTTTATAAACTTTGCAGACACTTTTCTCTAAGGCAACAATGGTGCATTCATATTCATATCAGATTGGGTTCCTGTAGCTAAGCTGGAAGAACATTGAGTTACCAGAAGCACAAAGGTTGTGGGTTCCAGGGAACACAAGTACTGATAAAAATGTATACATTGAATTCACTGTAAGTCGCTTTGGATAAAATGTCTACCAAATGCATAAATGTAAATGTAATGATTGGGTGTTTCCTAAGACTCGAACCCACAACCATGGCGTTGCAAGTCGAGCTACAAAAAACATAAAACCTGAACTGGCTTCTAAAATTTCCATTTGCGTTTTAATTGATGCACAATTCGGTGCTGATAAACAAAATTAAAATCACACTTCTCAACACTCAAAAACTAATTTGTAATTTCTGATACAGAATGCAGAGACATAAACTAAATGTTCTTGCCAAACAAGAGGTTCTGCTCTGAGATTAGATGTGCATGCACAGACATGTGAGTTTACTTTTAAAAAAAACAGCAGGTCTGTGTGACAGCTTGCTTTTCCCCAATAGCTTTTCCATGCAGCGCTGCGGGTCGATTCTGCAGCCCAATGCGTTATAAGGCGCAATGTTTTTGCACTTTAGGGGAAAAATTAAAAAAGCGATGTAGCTGGAAGAGAAAAGTTCTTCCAGATCAGAATTGGTTGAAGATCATGCGGGAAGTTCTTGGATTCTGGCAGTTTTAGGGGAAAAGTTTGTGAATTGTCAGTCATTTCCTGATATGCCTTACAAGAGAAACATCCACAAGTTTCCACCAAAAAAGTAGATCTTCATTTCTTGAACATGTTTTTTTATAGTGCATGTTTTATATTTTTATAGTGCATATTTTGTTAATAGTTTTTTATAACATGCTTGCAGTATGAGTGTTGCAGTGTGAGGTTTGGATCTCTCTGAGACCCCTATACCCACAGCCCCCAGCCCACCGCTTCAACAACCTCACCCTTCTGGAATGAGACACTTTGCTGCATGGAACGCAAGATCGCCACAAATATCAGTTAGCCTGAGGGAAGCTGTGGAGAGTTAACCCATCATACCTTCCAGCAAACACTGTAGCAGTAACATGCCTGCATCTCATGCAGTAATTTACAGCACATTATAAAACGCTATTGAGTAATTACTTTATCTGTTGGCAAATTGCCTAAACAATGGCTTACAAAAACAACCAAACATTATTATTGCCTTTCACAAAGTCACTTATCTGTCAAATTGCAGTCTGATTTCAAAACAAGTGTTAGGTAACACTGCACTTTTCCATCATTATCCCAAATACATGTTAGAATCGAAATATAGACGTTATTTAGCATGGCAGGCTTGCTGATAACATGGTTTTCGAGGTTTTGCAAGAATAATATGCACCAACAACATGTTCGGAACAGCAATGTGGAAACACAAACTTATTAAAGGGAAAGTTCACCAAAAATGAAACTTCTTCATCTTCAGTCGTTTACTGACCCTCATTCCAAACCTGTCTGACTTTATTTGCTTCTGAGTAACACAAAAGAAAATATTTTTCTTTGGCACTCATTGACTTCCATTGTATGGACACGGAACCACTGAGACATTTCTCAAAATATCTTCTTTTGTGTTCCACAGAAGAAAAAAGTCAGACAGGTTTGGAATGACATGAAGATGAGTAAACAATGGAAAATGCCTTTTTTTTGGGTGAACTGCTCCTTTAAGACATGGAAGTTCAGCTTTGTGACTCATGTGAACGGGACGCACAATTGCACACGGATACAGAAACCTATTGTTGATGCTCAAGGTCATTAATCACCAGAGCAAAACCGGTGAAGTTCAACCAGGTCGTTTGAGGTGTGCTGTGGATCTGCAGGTTTCTCTGAAACGTTCTATTTGTAGACACCTTGCACCTCTTTTGAGGGTGATGGAGGATGTGGTGTTGGGTCTACATCAGGAAACCGATCAGGGCTGACCTGAGACCAGCTTCTTCTCTACAGACTCTGGTCTTGATCAAGCTCACTGACTGCAGAACCGGTCGCAGATCTGCGCCGGGCCGCATGTCCGCGTGGGTGGGAGCGTCAAGCTTTTGCGCCCACTCCCAACCTGTGTGCAGTATCTCGCAACCACTCGAGAGTCTGTAGAGTCTTTTTGCACACTGCAAGTGGAACAAGGTCAGAACTTCAAGCTACACTTAGTGTCAATATATTGCACCTAGAATGAGACTCTTATAATGAAGATGTTTTATTGTAAGTAGTCATTAGATGTTTTGATGAATAATGAATATCTACATGGGCAGTTCCTAAGGTTGCATAAAGACATAAAATCAATTATGAAAAGTTTATAATGACAAAGCAAATGACTAAGAAGACTAATTAAGAGCAATTAGGCAATTAAGCTTAAAAATAAAACATCTGCACACTTGTATGAGAATGAAATACAGCAACATGAGAAATGGGAAAATTTTGTAGTCTTTGTCTTTAAAGCTGCAATCCGCAATTTTTTAGAGTTAAAAATTAGCGTAAAACAGTTACTCAGCAAATACGTGACAGATCAGTGTTTAAAAATAGTCTCCCTACTTTAATTCGCAATGTTAAGTTTATAGTAATGATTAAAAATTTAAGTGTTCAGGTTCAGTTTTCAGGAAAATGTCATGTCTTGGCTTTAGGTGACATCGTCAAACGTAAAGTATGTAACCTGCAATTTTATGTTTCAAACAGAGATGGTACAGAATGCAGTTTTAAAAAAACTCATTTATTCCCAAAATATTGAATCATTCAGTGCACATTCATTTTCGTTCTCACCAGCTTGTGTAAAAACAAAAAAAAGTGCCTGCAACAAACGCCTTCATCGTTGGCAACATCTGAAATTGGGGTTTCATGCTATTTGCTCATTTTTCCATCTATTTAAGACGGAAACTAATTATCACAAATAAACAATCCATTATGTAAATGTAATTTTCCCGCTTATGCAAACTAAGCAGTGCGTAAAACAATTTACAACTGGAAAACGTATCATCCAAAATCAGATTTGCAAAGGACAATGATTCCGTGGGGAAACATTCCCAGCCGATACTGCAAATGTGGAAATCCAACAAGCACCAGCACGCAGCCACGACAGACGTTCCTGAAGACTCATGCGGTTTAGTGTTGAAAAACTCCAGCTCAGCAAGCATGTGCAGACTGGAGCAGCTCTGTAAAATTACCCCATTGAGCAACTTCTAAAGTCTAATACCCTACAGTCAGCTGTCAGGGGTAGTTTCTTCCCAGACTAGCTGTATTTGTAACGTTTAACTTTTGGTTTTGTGAATGCATTAGAGTAACAGTGTTTTTACACTTCAAAAAATGTGTAAGTTTTTAATGTTGTATTGTTAGTGCATTTAAAACTGTGAATGACTGTAGACAACCTCGCCTACTGAAAACTGGCAGAACAGCTACTACAACCTCTGCACAAACAAACAAACAAGCAAATAAATATATAAAACACAGTAATGAAGATGAATTAATGTGCTCCATCGATTCCCACTGCAAAGGTTTGGCTATCATTTAAGCTTTCACAGTACCACACTGCCCCCTATCTGTCATAAGACCCACAGCCGTTATCTAACAATTTTACCCCCCCACATGATGGGAAATGCAATCAATTGTAAAGGGCAAAAAAAAAACAAGTTGCAACATCCATTACTTCCAAATAAATTTATTGTTAATTTCATCCACTGTACAAAGCAAGCAGCAAAACTTGCAGTTTATGACTTGACTGGGGGGCTGAGGACCTGACAGCGCTGGAGACCTTTAACATGCCAACAGAATTTCCTACCTAGAAAAAAACACAAGAGGCTTGTTAGAAATTGAGATCTGAAAAGCACACAGTGAAGAAAACACTCATTCTGTGGTTTAAACGATGCGGTTAGATGTATTTACTTTAGACACGCACCAGCATATGGAGTGATTACTCCAGTGCCTTCACGAGTGCCTCGTTTGCCTCGATGCTGATGAGGACCTCGGCCCGGGCTGCCTCATCAGAAGCTCCCCCCAGTTCTGACTGCGCTTTCTCCAGGTTAGCTTTCGCCGTCTGCGCAAAACAGAGTTGACAGCAGTTTTGAAATGAGGTTAACCGTAACATCAATGTGTGTGTGTGTGT
>JAZGTK010019224.1:0-11479 GCA_036877625.1 Ambastaia sidthimunki
TTTAAGTGTATGTTTAGTGCAGAACACATTCTTACCCTTAGAAAGGACAACAGCAGCTCTATTCCTTCAGTGTCCAACCTTTAAAACGAGAGAGAGAGAGAGACAGAGAGAGAGAGAGAGAGAGAGATGTGACCATCAGCAGGTTGACATCAGACTGGCATACACAAGACAGGAAGTGGCCTCAGAATTTCCACAGGATATCCTGTCGCACTGGCACACACACAGAAGTTTCTAACATACACCAGAACATACACAATTGTCCCACCCCACCATCAGCATGAACACACACGCACACACACACAGAGGCATTGAGGTCATGGTTGTTTGCTCTGGCAAAACAAACACACAGACATAACAGCAAATTCATCAAGCACACAAACTCATGACAAACACACAAGTCAACACACTATAGGTCAGGATGATGCCCCGCCCACAATCTCAGCGCAGGTACCTGGGTGCGTGATTGATGAAAGCCTGAGGCTTGTATTTGGGAAAGTTGTAGGATTTGAATTCTTCGATGGATGAGATGCCGGGCCAGTTATCTTCTGTTGGTGTGCCTGAAACAAAACAGTCAAACTCCTCATTTTCCCCTTTCTGAGTGACTTTTAGCATCATTGATAAACAATGCAAGACTTTTCTCTAAAGAAAAGCAATTAACAAGTTTATTAAGTTAACTGCTGTGTTTACGTAAGTATTTACAGTTGATCAGAATGTCAGAGACATGCTGTGAGTGACAGCCACACCAGATGAACTGTAGTAACCTATTTATGTGACCTCACAGTTTCCATGCAAAACCCGTGTGTGTGTGTGTCTGTGTCTGTGTGTTTTCAGCTGCAGTTTGCATTTAAAGCAGGTGAGAACCACATCAGAGTCTGAACAGGACGAAAATATCTGGTGTTATGAATGCTGTAATGTCTGGAGTGAAAGTGTGTTTCATCACACAGTCTCTGAATGTTATAGCTATGAGAGCTTTTCTGTGTGTGTGTGTGTGAGCTCACCCAGTAATCTGAAGATCAGGTGCAGCTCATCTTCTACAGTAGATCCTGGAAACAGCGGCCGGCCTGCAGCCATTTCATAAAATATACACCCAACACCCCTGAGAGAGAGAGAGAGAGAGAGAGAGATAACAGGAGGTACACAGGAGAGGATTTAATTTACACGATGAACACACACTCACACTCACACTCACACTCACACTAACACTCACACTAACACTCACACTAACACTCACACTAACACTCACACTAACACTCACACTAACACTCACACTAACACTCACACACACACTCACACACTCACTCACACACACACACGCTCTCACACACACTCACACACACACTAACACTCACACTAACACTCACACTAACACTCACACTAACACTCACACTAACACTCACACACACACTCACACACACACTCACCACATGTCGATCTGTGTGGAGTATTCTGAGGACCCCAGCAGCACATCTGGAGGTCTGTACCATAAGGTCACGACCTCATTAGAGTATGTCTTAGTTGGGACAGACTTCGCTCGTGCCAGACCTGCACACACACGCACACGCACACACACGCGCGCAATTACATACAGCAATTTATATAAACATAACACATAATGCAGCCACAGTGTGTGTCCATCAATGAAGTTATTATTCATGTAGGAAACTGGCTGTGTGGGCAATTATACAGTGAAGCGGATATTACACGGAAATCTCACTGAAATCTAACATGATGCTAAACGTACCAAAGTCGGCCAGTTTGAGTTCCCCTCTCTCGTTGATCAGCAGGTTCTGTGGCTTCAGGTCTCTGTGTAGAACCTTCCGTCTGTGGCAGTACGCCAGCCCGCGCAAGATCTGGAACAGGAAAATCTAGAAGCAAACACAAGACATTCCCATCAACACACCAACAAAACTGGAGCATTAAAAACCTGCTCAGTGCGAAACAAACGGCTTTATAACCGCAAACGGCGTATCGCAGGCGCTCGTACCTTAACATTGTGCATGCTCATGATATTCCCACAGTCATCCATGTACTGCTTCAGGTCCTTATCCTGCAGGGAATCATGGAAAATCAATCGGATCAAATGCATCAAGGAATGTACAGAACTATCTGGCTGGCAGAAAGAAGTTGTTCGTGGGGCGTTTTCTCACCAGGTACTCAAACACCAGCGTGAGGGATTTATCCGTGTGGACGATGTCGTGGAGCGTGACGATGTTGGCGTGTTTTAAATCCTTCAGTAACGACACTGGAAGAAAGTGAGAAAGACACAAAATAAATCATTCAGTCGCATCACAATCCAAGAGCGTTGAGGAGAGAGACACGGATTTCTCACCCTCTCTGATAGCCGTGCACGGAGCGCCTTCCTCGTGCTCCAGTCGGATTTCTTTCAGAGCTACGAGGTTGTCCGTCAGTTTGCTCCGCCCCTTAAAGACAGTGGCGTACGTTCCCTTTTGATACAAGAATGACAACCATTAGATTTTACTGCAAGAAAACACACGTTCCTTGCACATATCCTTGTTGTTAAAAGTTTCACCGTACAAAGAAAATAATGTTTTTTGACAAGCAAGATTAAAATGAATAAAACTATGAACTATGACTGCTGATAAACACAGATTGACAGGTTACCTCTCCCAGCTTGTCCAGTTTAACGTAGCTCTCCAGTTTCCCAAACCCAATTTCTGACTGAAGAGATAGAGAGAGATAGAGAGAGAGAGAGAGAGAGAGAGAGGAATTGTTTCATTAAGTTAATGTTGAACATGCATGTGGGCAACAGACCTTATCAGTGAGAAACACGTGTTTGGAGTGTAGCTCACTGTCTCTGATATCTGCAGCCAAAATCATCCCCAGACAAAACCATTAATCATGTACACACACACACACACACACACACAATCCAGGCTCATGTACACCAGGGGGCGCTGGAACTTCAACAGACCCCTTCTTTCACCTTCCACAGACATTTACTGAGCATTTAAACAGGGACATACTACAGACTCATATTTGTATGTATATATAACAATACATTTAATAAAGAATCAGGACACACACACACACACACACACACACACAGGAGGAGGTATGACAAGGACAAATGACATTGAAAAACAATGAACGCTAAGAAAGCGTGTGTGTGTGTGTGTGTGTGTGTGTGTGTAAAACCTCCAGACAAAGAGCATCATCACACTTTGTGCTCCACAGAGAGAACGACACAATGACTGTAGTGACACCGGCGCTCTCGTACCACAAAATATCAGCAGCAGAAAAGCAGCAGAAAGCTGTGATGTGTTTGAGAAATAAACTCCACTGAACTCATAAATAAAACTTGATCAAACGCAATAATCCGCAACACACTGTGTTCTTAAAACAATACAATACAATCTTATGATTATTTATGTCACGTATGAAACTTCTGATGAGCAGAGCAACTGAAACAGCCAGCAGTGTTGCTACGCAGCGCGGTTGCTAGGAAGATATCCCATCATGCCTTATTCCTGACGCGCTCATATAATGATACACAGAACGCGGCAGTGGAGATGAAACTGTTATAATGCGTTTACGTGATAAAGGACGTGGAAATTATTGCACAAGTATGTGAGACTATGTGAAGAAAAACATGTTTCAAAACTTTGATGAGATGACCTGAGGGTTTATGTAGGAAAACACACACACACACTCACCAGAGAAACCCTGCGGGAACGTCGGCTGAGGGGCTGGTCGAACGGTGGGCTGCTCAGCTGCAGCTTTTCCAGGTAACCGTCAGGAATCCGGATATCAGCAGGCAAAGACAAACGTTTATTCAGATCCTAGGAAAACACACACACACACACACACACACACACATGCAAACAAGTTACTCACAAGAGACAAAATGAGCTCAAATCCTATCAAAGTAAAAATGTAATGAATAATAGATTCATGGTGAACTGATGCTGGATTCTCGTGTGGTTTGTGTGTTTCTGATTGGAAAACTATGTGTGCGAGTGTGTGTGTGTTTTAAATGAGACAGCGTGCCTGCAGAAAGCTCTTCTCATTCAACGCATTAACATCTTCCATAAATAACCTCCATCAGACTCTGAATCTCCTCCACTCGCTTACTGTCTGTCTCTCTCTCTCACACACACACACACACACACACACACACACTGCAGTATGCAGAGGTCTCATTGGGGACACATTGGGCATGTGGGACACTGTTAAGAACAAGCCCCTGCTTAAATATTTCTGTTTAAACTCCCGAAACAATAGAAAAAATAAGCTGAAAAAATAAAGTACGGTACTATAAGTACAATAACAGCCTCATATTACTGGCGTTTGTAAGCTGTGGACAGATGCTGTAACACGACACATACAGCAGAGGGCAAAAGAAGCCCAAAGACACAAGCGCGAACTGTCTGGTCAAATAACTGGTTTGGACTAAACTGAGGTTTGCAATTAAAGCCTAAAATAAGGGGCTTTAAATGCTTTAAGTTCACAAGACTGCTGAGTGTGACGTGAACGTCTGGACGATGTATTCTGATAAATTCTCCATCTAAACCCTTTAGTGAAATTCAGAAACTCTTTTCACATCGTAAGACAGTGAAATTAATCAGATAAAACAGATTTAAGCTCACTGTTCTGACACAACACAGCGCAGTAACCAGGACAACGTGACTAAGTTTCCAGTAACGTCATTTTCTGTCCTAATTTAGGTGAAAATGTGTGACGCATCACAATCCCAGCCAATCAGAGCAAATTGAATGTATAGTATACCATTATGTGGAGAATAATTCTGGACCAATGAGATTTCACTGTGGGCGGGTCTATCCTGATCACTATATAGCTGGTCAGAACCTGGTATAAGATCTCACACAATTCAAAGCGGAGGCTGGAAGTTTGTGTTCAACACTTGAAAGCTCTCGCTGAGTGTCGATGTTTTTTCACACCATCTGTTAATGCGTTCTGCATTTCTTAGGAAATTCTCTTTAAAGGATCAGTGAGGAGGAAAAGAGATGCTAACGGGAGACAGAGAAAAGTTCGGAAGTAAAGAGGAACGCACAGGACTAAAAATAAAGCCACAGCCTGATATAAAGCTTTCAGGAGAAACACACACACACATGAATAACTGAGCGTGTGGCAACTTTGTGCTGGTGGTTTATTTATGAACACACACACGCTGTCGTACCTCCATGGAGATGCGGCGGTGAGATCTGGTGCGCAGACACACGCCGGTGGGCGACTGAACTTCATCTGAGGACGTCCCTGAGGCCTGATCGCTCTCTCCATCAGAACCCATCTTCAGGTTCTCATGAACAATATCTGTCATTAAAAACATAAATGCATCGTATATAAATGCCACTTTAAAACACAAAGAAATCAACAAATTCCCACAGTCATCCATGTACTGCTTCAGGTCCTTATCCTGCAGGGAATCATGGAAAATCAATCGGATCAAATGTATCAAGGAATGTACAGAACAATCTGGCTGGCAGAAAGAAGAAGTTTGTGGGAAGAAGTTCGTGTCCTTTTAAACCGTTTAAAGCATTACAAATTGACCAATACATACTCAAGATGTTTTCAAACCAACATACCAACTTTACTATCAACTATCACTGAATTTAAAGTAAAGAGCATTTACCAACTGCTTTACCAATTTAATCAACTGAGTTTAAAAGGACGTCATTGGACAGTCGATCACGAGGAACCAGCCAATGAACTTTTAATTTAATTATAAGACACGCCCCATTGACGTACAGTGGGTGTCTAATAAGTGGTTAATAAGTCCACAAAACACACAGAAACTAGTGTATGATACAGACACCATTAGTGCTTTCAACACACACACACACACACATACACGCACAGATGCTCATTTGAGATCTATGACAGGGAAGGAACAGTTTTGAATTGAGATTCAGTCTGTGTGTTTGGAAAAGCAACATGTGACCTCCAAGTGAAATATCTTATTCATCTGCCCCCCCTTTAACACACACACACACACACACACCTGTGTACATACAGTGTGTCTGTGTATGTCACAAAAAGCTCTGTTAATAATTCTCCTGTAGTTTATTTCCAACAGCCACATTTATTATGAAAACCCTTGAACATGTCACACACACACTTGTGTATCATGTTTTAATCGACAGTGTGTGTGTGTGTGTGTGTTCTCATCTCTTCTCTGTTACATAAATGTTTAAAGCTGTTTGTCAGTACTGGCCAATGGGTCGAATCATGATGTAATCAGTTTTTGGTGGCGGGGGGGTAAATAAATCGCTCACACACAAACACATTCATAAACTGAAACCACTGGTGAGGAATTTAGAGCCCTGTAGTTTTAAAGTGGGGTGTTTCAGCCCAGGCCCCTCCTCTCTCTCTCTCTCTCTCTCTCTCTCTCTCTCTTTAGGGTGATACACAGGCCTGTGTTTTATCTCTCTGAGGCAGTAAAGTGAGGTAAACCTGAGGGCTGTTCATTATGACACACACAGCTGTGTGCCGTCTCTCTCTCCAGCTCTCGTCTTCAGAGGTGCACAAAAGCCCCTCATAAACCACTGAGAAATTTCTAAACGAATAGCAGCATCATTTAAAAGGCAGGAAAACAAATACTGACATGATGTGTGTTTCATTTGATATATTTTTCACTAAATATTACCACAAATATTGTGGTCATAAAAATGGTCCCAATTAAAGCAAAATTTTTTTTTATTTTTACTTATTTTTGGCTTTGATTCTGGGGTGAGAAGCCACAGACATGTTCTTTGAGAGCTTCATTCATTGAGCTTTGAGGTAACGTGTTTTAATGAGTTTTGTATCTGAACGGTGGACTTCATGAGTTATTCTGTCTCATGTCTCATTACTGCTGGTGCCTTTCATCTCCTCTGACTTTCTCTGCTCTCCTTCATTCCGTCACGCCCGAGTGGCCCTCACTCTCTCTCTTTTAATTTCACGTCTGTAATCTGTCAGCCTCGCTCTTCCGCTCTCCTCGTCCTCCTCGTCTTCTTTAACACACCATGATGTGAAAATACAGAACTTGTCGTTCTACTTTTCTAAAAAAGGTGAGATGGAAAAATCTCGCAAGAAACAAAAGTGGGTCAAACTTTAATAAATGCCAGACTGTCTCAAACTCGCCGATCAGTCTGACATCACGTCCGACGGACGATCTGGAAGAGATCTTGTTCAAGGGAACTTCAGATGATAATTTATCAATCATTTTACAGATTCCAACATCTGACATCTGTGTTAACAGATCAGAATGAGAGGACAGGTCCAAACCTGCTTGTTTATCTGTGGTACGTAATATACACACACACACGGGAATCACCACACACTCACAGAACAAACGTGTTCAGCTGTGACACACACATCATGTCTGGTCACCTCTTACTAAGCTTTAATACTGACTCATATCCTGTCACACACACACACACACACACAGAGTCAAAGGTGTGTACACTGAGATTATTAACGATTATTACTGAACCCAAAGGCCTGAAGCAAACATTTAAATCATGAAACATGAAACAAACTCATAACCTAATTTTGCTACTGTAATGTAACGTTACATTAACATTTACGCATTTGACAGACGATATACACTGCATTCAAGCTACAGACTATATTTTAATAACGTAAATTGATGTCATAAATTTCAGCATTATGGTATCACATCACCTTCGTTTGTAATGTTTTAATAGAAGTGTTGTGATTGGTCACTCTAGAAGTGTTGTGATTGGTCACTCACCGAGACGGCTGCCGTTTCGAGGCATGGCCATGAAGGACCCCAGACTGCCCCCGATGACGCTGTGCGGCCGGCGCAGGGGGGGCTTCTTAAAGGAGCCGGTGTACTGGTGCAAAAACGAGTGCATGCTGTGAGACGAGGGTGGGCGGCCGTTCCTCACGATGGGCTCTGAAAGAAGCACAAAACTTCAGTCAATACACACATCTGTGTGACTGTATGAACACATGAGACCCAACAGAGACAGTCAACACTTCTTTACAGTTATATTGTGATACGTATTGAGATACAGTAGCTGCTAATATTGCACCAATCAGAGGACACCAATTGTGTCCTCACAATAACAAAAACACTGTATTTATGAACTTTATTCAAGGACTCTTTAAGACTACGTGACCCCATTGTGTGTGTGTTCTCCAAACCCCACCTGTCCCTCCCACCTGTTACTGCTAATAGCACCTGTCCCAGATACCAACTTTCCTTCAGCTTGCAAACACACACACACACACTCCACACGACAGCACAGGGCCGGTGGCTCGTGTGTAAGTCAGATTAGCCCATGATGTGGTAAATGTTCCATTCATGAGAAGCAGAGCGAAGAGCTATTGTTTACATACGAGCATCACGGAAACTCCAGAATGTTCCACGGCTGGCGCTATGGCAACACTCGGGTACAGCTCTGCCAATATGTTTATCATATCAAAAGCAGTATGTGTTACTGTGTTAAATGTGGGTGTGCATTTAAAAAACAGATTTTGGCTTGGACGTTTTCTGTTCTACAAACATCACGTTTTTCCCCCGGAAGAAAACACAGTCATTAATTTTTAATGCACAGGTATATGTAAACTCTATGCCTGTCCTGTCTACTACACACTGTTGCTAAGCAACAGTGCTCCTGAGAAATATACTTCATGTCAGCAAAAGCTCTTGGGCCCAAAGCGGGGCTGCTTCCACGGTTGCCGTGCCGACAGTCTCCGGTGATGGAATCCGTCACTGACGCGCCGACAGATATGAAAACATTTTTTCTTACTAGCTTTGATGGCGTGCTAGGACAACTACACAAACACAAATAAACACAGAACCACACAACTAAAGTTATGTGTGTAGCAACACACGTGACGGTTCTGTGCCGACACAGAGACCACACAAAAATACTGTGCCGGAAATTTAAGGAAGCGATGCTTTGAGATTTATTATTAGCACTTTATGTATAATCAGATATAAATGTGATAAGAGTTATCAAACAATAACATTAAACACATTATTTAAGTAAACAATCTGATTTATTCAGTGATGAAGATTTAGTTCCTCAGACTTTAACTGTGACAGAATGTTGCTATGCAACAGAAGGCACGGCCTGCTATAGGTGCTTTGATCTGACTGTTGACCAATCACAATTCAAGACTGGTACTATTAATTTAATTATTAATTTTTATTCATTTTAAGCTGTTCATGATCATTTAATCTTTAGCTGTGATATTAAATCATATTGACATTTTGTCATGAATTTGTTTTTAACAGTCCAGACGGCCGGACTGATGCGTTTCTGTAGCGTTTGAAAATCACTGTAAACAAGATGCAGAAATGGTCAAAATGTTCGGATTAAAGGAAAGAGACTGTGAAAGATGCTTACGTAACATCATAAAACATTCATCAGCCTGCCTTCAAAACCAGCTGGATCAGAGCTGCCATTAGCCACATTCAACACACGGGTCTCAAAACAGCCATACTGTGTGTTTAGGTTTGACTGTGTGTGTGTGTGTGTGTGTGTAGTTGAGTGGGCTTGTGTGTTTACGGCTAAATAATTAAGACATTGTTGCAAAAAAAATGCATTCTTGGAGGGTCTTAACCTGTGGATTCTGTTGTGTTTCTGTTGTGTTGGTTTTGGGGTGTGTGTGAAGGACAGTGTATTTGTTCAGGAATATTTGAGACCTGCTGTAAATACAGTAAACACTAACACACACACAGAACATTAACACACACTGACTTTTAGAAAATCCCAGATTTTTATCTAAATTCCTTACAAGTAAACTTTATGAACTATATACTGTTATCTGAGGAGTGATTATGTGCCATTGGGCAGGAAGTTCAGAGCAGGACGGCTGGAGTCTCTTCTGAGCCATTTCTGAACTCAGTTACCTCACATTCATATCACTGCAGATTATTTCAGTGTACACTTCCTAAAAACCCTCCCGCAGGCGGTGTTCCAGTACGGACAACATGGAACTGTACCATCTGTTCCTGGCCAAAACTTTCCTTTGGCAAAATGAAATCAATTCGATAACTGGAGTTACTGTTTTACCTCAGTCGAGCACGTAACACACGGGGGCACCGGGACCAGCCGGTGAGGCCGGGCTAGTAAAAGCTCACTGGAACTCAAACCCCTGCGGCTTCTGGTTTACAGCGTCTCATTGTGTTTGTCTGTGGGATGCCTGAGGGCAAATTTAGCTTGTCTCTCACAAGCCGTCACATGCTGCGTTTTCTCTCCTCGCTGAGGTGTTATTGCAGTTATGTCATTACCAGCCAGCTGACACACAGCAGAGAAAGATCTCTAAGGGTATTGAGGAAGGAAAAAAGTGTGTTTCGCTCCAATTCTTTCCCATTTCTCTGAAATGCTGAAGGCTGTCGGGCTGACTCGACCCATGACTGAAGCATTTTTATGCACCTACAATGCTTGTCTATCGAGCAAGACACTGCACTGAATCAATATTTAAACACGCCATTTCTTCCTTTAAACGCCCCACAGACTGTTGTCCTGCATTACTATAGATAAAAGTTTTACAAATGTAGGATGAGCCAAAACTACTTTCTGTGCTAACTCACAGCATGACACGGACTGGATCAGCTTAACTCAGAGTCATCCTTTAAAGGTGTGTCATTCAAATTTTGAGTGACATATATGATGAAACAGCAACACGTAAAGACAAGAAAACAATTCTGTGAGTCTGACCTGATTAAAGCTCAAATTAAACGATTATCCGGCTCATGAAACGCTTTGTATTCGCTTGACACGAAACATGTGAATTTAACACTGATGTTAAACAAACGTTAAGCTCATGAAATCAAACTGTTTATTCTAGGTTTCCCTGCAACCTCATAATAATGTTTTGATATAAAACCCGTTTTCCAGAATGTTTCCTCTTTTCTGAGCTGGTGTTAATAAACCAGGCGTTAATCCGGATGACTGAACACTCATGGTGACCCTGTAAACACAACACACAGATTAAGAAGCTCTCTCAGCTCACCGCTGTCTTGGCCGCTGTTCTCCTCAATGGTCATCTGCTCGGCCAGCTCAGAGAGAGACTCATCGATCGTCTGGCTGCCGCGCAGCGTGAGCGACAAACGTCTCTTAAACTTCTTCATCCTCTCCATGAGCCGCAGAGGCAGGGGGCCTGCGGGAAAACACACACAGTAAATTCTCACCAGACCCTGAAAGAAAGCAAGACTTCACCTTCACAACAATCATGACTGACTGATGAACTGATCGATCCAAGACAGTATGTAAACAGTCTCGACTGCCCCTAATGTCTCTGCATGATACAGTCACATACTGTTTCTGAAGCAGCAGGCAGTTTGCAGTATATAATGACCAGTATGCAGTACACTAGTGTTTCTCTCTAAAGACAGCTAATGAGAAAACTGTTAGATGAATAAGAGTTTGTCTGTGAGAGACGGACTTTAAACCTCACAGCAAACCTGTCAGACTCATGCGTGTGACAAACATAAATAACTCATTAATAATCTAAAGACTTTTAATCAAATATTCATGAG
>JAZGTK010019225.1:0-11477 GCA_036877625.1 Ambastaia sidthimunki
CACTTTCCGGCACTATGCCAGTATAAGATGCTGTGGATCCCTGTGATGGCTCATTCCCAGGCATGGTGAGCTATAACCCAGATGTTGGGATGTAATATCACAGCTGTGGATGGACAGCACTGAAGATCCCGCCAAATGGATACGGTTTTGGGCTTGTCCTCATGTCCCCATGCTGTTCCACCATATGGAGGCACTCCCCCAGCTCTTAAAGCACCAGGAATAGCCTCTCTTTAGGGGCCACTTACTCTTAAGCAAAACTGTTTTATTGGCCATGCCGATCACAGATTTGTCCAAAATAAACACTTGGGAAGTCTTGGCTCGGATAAATATTATATTTTTCTCTCTGCTCCCCATGTAACTACTTCCTTTATCTCCCCTCTCTCTTTCTTTAAAGAGGCTTGTTTATGGAGATGTGGCCATTATGTTAAATGTTAGTGCTGGTTTTTGTGCCGTGTTGTGTATGTGCGTGTGATTCTAATGGAGCAAAGGGCCTGTCGCACTCTGTAAGCAGCCAGGTGGGAAAACAGCTCTGTGATTACTGGCAGAACAGACCAGCCTCGTCCTGATGCTGTGGGTTTTTAAAGTGCATGGCTATCAGCCCACAAGTCATCTCTGTACTGTGTACTTATCCATCTGCAGTCTTATTGATGGACCTGCTTTCTCTCTCTGAGGTGCCAGTATCGCCTTCACATTTTTACTGGCTTGTTTTGGAAGCTTTTGTTTTATAATATTTGTTGTTGCACACATTTCGGATTTATTTTTCTTAATGCGTGAGAATTGCTGCAATATCTGACGCATTTTTGCACGCTGGCTGTTCCAGGGTCAGCCGATCAGCCAGACGCAGGTTGGGCGGCTCATGGGTGGACAGAAGAGTCAGATATGGAGCGGCGTTTACTCTGTCGTCCTGGTGGAAGGCCAGAATATGCCCGACTGTGGTCAAGGAGACATCTACGTGCGCTTCAGAGTAGGAGACCAGAGGGTGAAGAGCAAGGTGAGTTTATCCCTGTCCCTCTTTCTCCATTCCTGTAATTGTTACATCATTACAGCTTCACTTATCTCCTTCTTTGTTTCCAAACCCCCATCCTTTGTTTCTCCCGTTGTCTTTCTTAGTAGTTCACAAATCTTTCCTCTCTCTTTAGATTTTCTCATCTGCTTTATACACCTCCGCCCCCCCCCTCCCCTCGTCCTCCTCTTAGATCACTCCTCAGGCTTCAGTGCTCTGGTGACAGAGGAGGCTACTCATTAGATCGACCGTGTCTGGCAGGGCATCTCTCCTGATGCTTCTGTTACTGCGTCTTGTTCTGCTCATTTGCATACCCACAATGCCTTGCTCATCTACCTCTGCATGCAGCCCCCCTGATGGTTCCAACCAGCTAGTTTCGTTTGCTCATGTCATAGAGCCCCCCGGCTCTATTCGGGCATGTTTGCTAGTTGAACAAAAGTAGCTCTAATTGGATGCTGTCAGAGTTTATAATTCCAGTGAGAAGAGAAGATATGTTTTCCAAAAGACGGTCGCCCCTCCTTCACAACGTCTTAGTGAAGACTTACTGAATATGGCTTTAATATACCTGTCATGTTGGCTGTCTCTGTTTTGAGGTTGCTAAAAATCTTCCGTTTCCCTCTCGTTTATGTCTTAGAGTCTGTGTATTAAGGCGAACCCACAGTGGAGAGAGTCTTTCGACTTTAACCAGTTTCAGGATGCACAAGACAATCTGGTGGTCGAGGTTTGTTGCAAGAGGGGCAGGAAGTCAGAGGAGTGTTGGGGAATGTAAGTCAGAACGACACCAGACTGTCTAAACTGAACGAAACAGATTTAAGAGTAAAGGGGAGTGGGGTAAGTTGTGTTATCTTATTTAAGTTGTCCTCTAGCCAAGGAGAAATGAGAGAGAGATAAAACTGATATGACTAATTATATTTCAGGCTATCCTGATAATATAACTGAAATTAAAAGAAATAGTCAACAACACCATAGAAACAAGACTTCTCAAAAAAGTGTGCCAATAACACAGTTTACTTTAGCTGTATGCCTTTAATTGATGGATGTAAGTATTATAATTATATGGTCATGTGATCATACAGTTTATCCACTGGCACATCTTACCCCATCTACCCCAGGTCCAGTACAGATCTATCCCATCCACTGACCAAATTCTGCTCATTTGAACTATTCTCAGGTTTGAGATTGACCTGGTCACACTTCCTGCCAATCAGAGGCGATTACACACTCGTGTGCTGGACCCCGACAAGGGCAGACTGGTGTTTCTGGTCACACTGATCCCGTGTTCTGGTGTGTCCATCTCAGATGTTCAGTCTGCTCCATTAGAGGATCCTGGAACCTACGAAAAGATGCTGGAGCAATATGTCCGTATTTTCTTTCTTTTTAACTGATTTTTGTTTGGTTTATTTGTATGACTGAGAAAATGTATAGATTATAATAATGTTTTGATTATATGATTTAGCTTTTACAATGAATCAATTGTGTTCGCAGAGTTTCATGAACTCTCAGAAAGATTTGAAGGATGTTGGCTATCTTCAAGTCAAGTTAATAAAGGCCACAGATCTTCCGGCGACAGATTTAGGCGGTACTAATATGCTTCAAATCATTTCATTTCATGACTTCTACATATTTTTACAGTAACATTAAAATATTTCATCACGTCAGGTAAAAGTGACCCATTCTGTGTGCTTGAGCTGGGTAACAGCAAACTGCAAACACACACGATATCCAAAACTCTGAATCCTGAGTGGAGAACAGCCCTGACATTGTAAGAAATGCTGGTGATGTCTCATGTATCATTACACGCACTCATGTTATTGATAACACATTTGATATCACATTTATCACATTTATTTATGTCTACAGCCCAATTAAGGACATCCATGATGTTTTGGAGCTGACAGTCTATCATGATGATGGAGATAAAGCTCCAGACTTCTTAGGAAAAGTTGCCATTCCTTTGCTGAGTGTAAGTACCACACCAAGAATGTACGTTATAGTAGAACTACAATTATTTTTTACACAAGCGTTTTAATGGTAGATCAACCAATGACATGAGTTTGGGGTGGAGCTATCTGCTGTTTTGACCAATGGTGGATGTTTGAATATTTGTGTTTGACAAACCTGATGCAGAAATCAATGCTTGGCTTTTAACATATCACGATTTTGTCTTAGGTTTCTAATGGCCAACAAATCACCAAAACGTTGAAGAATAATAACCTGTCCAGAGCCGCTAAAGGAAGCATCACAGTGGAACTGCATGTGATCTATAACCCTGTATGTGCAAAGAGAGCATTACTGTACATGTTATAATTTAAGATTTAAAATAAAAGTATTTTTTTTTATAATATGAATAAGTCATTTATCAGACTCATTGCATTTAGAGTCTGTTACTGAGAAAAGTTGATCATTTGACTGCATTGAACTTTCTAATAGGAAAAGTTCTAAAAAAACTGTCATTTTTATTTATGTAAATTATGGATTTATATTCTCTAAACCATAAGTAAAAATACAATCTTTAATACCCATCTTGTTATATTTGCAGATCAGAGCAGGAATCAAAACCTTCCAACCTAAAGAAACAAAGTTTACAGAGCACAACCCCAAGTTTAACAAGAAGGTGAGTTTTATCAGCCACTATTATAGTGCAATTTCACACCATATTTCCAGCTTTCTTTTAATACTAGGTTTGTTGTTTAGAGACTCATTATGTTGAGTTGTTCCAGCCCCACCTGAGCCTCTTTAGACACCAAAGATGACTTGACTTATTAATATTTATCACCAATGAACCTTCAGTGTAAAAGCTTCTTTACACCTGAGTGAATGTTGTGTTGTGAGCGTTTAGTCCTCAGGCACATCTTGCTAACTACTGCTTTGTCCCCGTTAGCTTTTAGCGCGTAATATCTATCGCGTGAGGAAGATTAGCACGGCCATTCTCCATACGCTGCAGTATATTACAAGCTGCTTCCAATGGGAGAACACGCAGAGGAGTATCGCAGCCTTCCTGGTAAGCCTTCATACCACTGTTTACAAGATTTCAACACTGCGGCCCTTTTAGAAACCTGAGGTCAGTGAACGTATTTGTGTAAACCCCCTTTGAAGAAATCTCTCTGATCTTTAATAGCAACTTTTTACAAGATGGAAGCTGGCTGAGTTGATTGGGCCCTGCCCGGTCAGGGTGCAAGTGTGAGGTGTTGTGAATTAATTTTTTCAATTTGTATTCAGTTTTTTATTTTTTTGAAATAGCAGAGCCACCACAACAGAATCCACAAATGTGGATTTGATTTATGTATTGTTTTATGGTTTGAAAGGGGAGTGTGTAACATCATAGCTCTGGCTTAGGCTCTGACACATGCAGTCCAGACATGTTGAGCAGCGGTGCTTATGTGGGAGATGCAGGTTTGAGTCTGGCTTTAGATATGCCCTGATATCTTTTATTAATTTTCCCAATACTTTGCTGTCTCTGCTGAGTTTTCCCATTAAAAAGTGGCAAAATGAAAAATGTGGCGTGGTATTATCACTGTAATATTTGTTAATGCATATTTAGCACCAAAATTTTATGAATTTTATTAATAAAATTATATTATTACATATTATTAATTTTATTAATTGGTACTTTTTGTCTAGTAAAATGCACACACACATCTGTTGTTGTGTGAGTTTCATATACAATCACAGACACCAACAAACCGACAAAACTTTAATACCTGCATCACTCTGTTGTGAGCTTCACTATGGCCAAGCAGGAAGTATTATAATCCAGACAGTTATTTTTAGAGGCAGTGCTTTCAGAGAGCTGGAGTGTAATCCGCAGTTTCCTGCGCGCTGTGACATGCTGCAGGAGTCGCAGGAATTGCGCGCGCCCCTCCACCTGAGCAGAATGAATGTCAGGCTGGGGAAGAGGCCGGGACATCCTATCACCGCCCGTATCGCTGTCGAAACACTGGGTCGAGAATGAAAAGAATAGCATCTCATCTCCGCTAGCATGTGTCCTGTTTCCGCACCACTGCGTTCGGAGCGTCGCAGGTGATGCTGAGATACGGAGATGACAGGAAAAATGAAAATGGGGCACCTGTGTAAATCATACAGGCTGTGAAACAAAAGCTGGAGGGGTGGAACTCAAACACACGCTGTTGTTTCATTCTCTCTACAGCTTTTAAGACCAATTCCATACTTTCTTGTATTGTAATTACAATACACGTTGCAAAACATCTAGAAAACATCAAGTAACCCTCCAGGCTTAGCGAGCAACTCTCTGTCTTATTCTGTATCTGAAGGCTGCGGTAATAAGTTAACCGAGTTAGACGTTGACGGATGCTTACCTATAAGAAATGCATAATTAGGGAAGACCACCCCTTTAGTTCTCTTTCTTTACCAACCCGTGTCATCCTAATCGCCCCGCAGCCTCTCTTTCACTTAATTTATAATGCAGGCCTGTATACTTCGTATTTAGTGTACAAAGTAGAAAGTGGAGAGAGGATACTATTTACTTCACAAACATATATTTAAAACACATTACTATACATTATTCATAGAGACAGTGGAGTCTCCAGCCCTATGCTTTTACACTTTATGCAACTTACAATGCATTTGTGGTGATGCGGTTTCTTTGTCCAGGTCTGTAAGTTGCACAGGCAGCTCTTGTTCCCGGAACACTCCCACCCCAGTGCTGGAAATCCCAGAGGTCACGACCTCGATCCGCACAGCAGAGCGCTTACAGCCGCTCGCTCGCAAAACGCTGCTTTCATCCGTAGAGATGGGAATAGTGTGTGGGTGCCTGCGTTTAGTTTGAATATCCACTGCTTTTGTGTATATATATACAGACAGTACGCGGAAAACTTTTCTGTATTGTTTAATAGTTTATTAATAGTTTTTTGTTAGCTGAAGAAAATGCTGCTGTGACTTCGTAAACTTTTGCGTATCTGGACAAGCGCGTCTGTAAAGTCAGTCCCAGCTATATATACTGTGAATATGGTCTCTGTATATTTCTATGATGCCCCTTTGGATGGATTGTTGTGTTTGTACAGGATGATAATGTTTAACATCACCTACTGTGTGTCGGCAAACTGAAACGCACAAGTTAAAAGGGCACTGCAAAAAATTATTTTCTTAATCTGTATTGTTATTCTGTTTTACAATATAATTATCTAAACTACCTTGAAACAAGATTTTAACTTGAGAAAAATGTTTTTGGGAAGCAGTTTTTTTTTGTTAGACTTTATGCTACAGATGGAGTGGCATTTTATTATACAACAACACAAAAGTACTGATTAGGAAAAACTATTTTTGCAGTGTGGTGAGGCCCTGTGTCTTATACCATAATCTTCCCCATAAGTAAGTGTTTAAAGTTTTATTTCACATGCTACCCTGACAGTGTTTTTAAACACTAATGGATTGGGAATCGTCATATGTGTTTAAGAAGACACTCATGATATATCTTCTGAAAACATCTGCAGCCATGTTCTTCTGACCAGACGGAGAACTTACATACTTAAATATTTTATTGCTTATTTATGCAACGTAATAAGCCCAGAAACTGCACTTATAAAGTCTGACTACTGCAAAAGGGATATAATCTTTATAAAACAGCACTGTTTAAATGTGGCCTGCACTTAAACTGAGAAAGATGGATGTTGCATATATCAGTGGAGACTTCAGAGGGGTCACCCAGAGTTCTAGGCTGCGTGTCTCAGTTCAACCTGTAGATGGCGCTACAGCACTGCCAAACGAGCACTGCTGATGAGAACATGTATTTGACGACAATTGTGATGGTTAAACATTAAGCAAAGTCATTTCTTACACCGCATTACACAGAGCAAACAGACTCCAAAAAGTTTCCACCACAGGCTAAATGAGCATTAGCCAGCCAGGCATTAACCGGCCAAATTTGCTGTGTTTTTGAACTCTGTAGTTTCAAACATTTTCGATAAACTTGAAAGCGATGTAAGGGTGAGAGATTATTTACACGTGATGTGTGTAAATGATGTGTTTTTAAGTATTTAAGCAGAATTAATAGTTTAACACATAAGCTTGCGTCGGCCGTCTGTGCACGCGACTGGAAAGAGAAACCAGCGCATGCGCGTTTGCGCAGGTGAGATTTTCTTTCCCTTTTTGACAGTGGCAGGTAAAAAGCGGTTTCGACATCATTTGACAGCCTGTGAAATGTTGATTGCTTCACATCACAGACTGTAAAGATGGCATCTGATGCATGTTTGATGTGCAGCTGTAAACACAGTTGGCAGGTGTGACGGAGCGCTTTCTCATTCTCTCTGTCCCCGTGTCTGTATCGCAGAATGCCCGAAAGGGTCCACACGGGTCCATAAGTCCCCACAGACTGACACAGTCTAAACTATTAACTGGTTTACTGACAGTACTGGAGTCATTAGAAGCCGTACCAACACTTGATTCGGCAAAGTCTCTGGAAAACACTATGTAAAATGTAAACTATAAAAATATAAACTTCATCAAAGTAATTCTAAGTTCGAAGTCCCACCTTAATGTTCTTGAGAATTCATAGTGAACTTCTGCTACTACAGGCAATTATATTAATTATTTGTAAAATAATATATAAATAAAAAAATTTGCATGAAATTGACATGTAAATAAATGAATATATTTTTATGCTTTTTAAAATGGAAAATATGTATTTGTCTGCCATAATAATATCTTAAGCTGTCTGTATTTGTGAGGTTTCCTCAGCAAATATTGATATGCAGATATTTTCAATCTATTTAAATAATTAGTCAGCATCTCACGTAATTAATCAAACTAATTTTTTTGTGCACAGTCTTGTGTTAGATTGCCTGGGTTTCTTTTTGCCTCACCTTTGTTTCGCTTTACTGTGAAGTTTCGCTGGGCAGCTTCATTGAAATAAATGTGTGTATTTGTGTGTGGAGGTCCCACTGTGCATCTCGTGGGCTTTAAGAATCTGTCAGGGAGTTTGTGCTGTGAATATGACAGGAGGTCGAACCATTGATAGTGATATATGTGCACGGGCTCTTCCTGAAACTCTTGAGGAAGGGATTAATAATTAAAGAGTTGGATTTGAGCGGCTAACGGTGCAGTGATGGCTGGAGATTTGACAGTGTCAGTGTTGTTATTGAGATGTGTGTGTGTGTGTGTGCACCACTCCTGAGGCTCAGTGCTGAATGCCGTGACCCCGCATCCCCCCTTTTCCTTTACACTGACAGCTTCTTCACTCACACACTCTGTTTACCACTCGCTCCTTTTCCATAAACATGTATGCGCTTTTTAAACACCCCACATAAATGTACAGATATGCATACTTTATATGTATGCAAATGCTTTAATTCTGATACACTTTACTTGTTTATATAATACGTTGTTTGCTTTGCTTAATTTGCATATATTTTTAATATGCTCATTTCATTGGTGCATAAAATGTTGCAAACATGCTTTAGCATAAACAGCCTTCATTTATGCTCTTTTGCGCTTAATACAAGCTTGGAATAAACATGCTCCGTCTTTAACCCTGATGCACATGTCTGTGTGTGTTTGCGTGTCTGTGTGGCTGTAATGACCGGCACTAACACGCTCAGCACCTCTCCGGTCACTGAGGACAGCTCTCCCCGGGCGTCGTGGCCTCAGCCCGGTCCGCTGGCTGTGTCGTATGCGCGTGTATGTGTTTGAACGGCCGTGAGCCGAGCTGACATTCCGGGTGATTCCTGCCTCAGGGAAGCAGATCTGTCACCCAGGAGGCCCTTGAATGTTAACGCTTCCAACATGGATTAAACACTGGTGGCCAGTGCAGCGGGGTGGGGTCGGTATGCCAGCCACTGACAGGCACCACAGGGCTCTGTACACTGTCCTCCTCTCCGCCAGTGACAGAGACTTTATCTCTCCCTCTCGCTTTCTTTTTCTCTCTCTTTCCCTCTGGGTGTGCAGTCCACTCTACCGCCCCACTGATAAGGACATGAGCTGCTGTTCTCGAGAATCAAAAACACATATCATACACTTACAGCCTGCAGTGCAGATTTAAGATCAGATAACATTCAGCTACAGTCGAGCTGTTGCAGTAAGAATTTACAAAGATAGATTGAAGAAGAAAGAGAATATATTAAATTTTGTCTTTGTCTTGAGTTGTTTTAAATAATTTGATAACGCGTTTATAGTAACTAAAATACTTGGTTATCTAGTAACACTTTTAAATCATTCTAACAGATTGAAAATGTTATCTTCCAAATGGATTTCACATACTTGTAGTGAGAAAACTGTTTTGTTTTTAAAAGGGAAAAATGTAAAATAAAAGATTAAAATTTTTTAAAATTTGTTTTAAAATGTTTAAAAATGTTTTTTTTTGAGGAATGTTATTTCTTTTGTTTGATTTGTACATGAACTTTTACAGTTTAATTATTACACTCTGTACCTTTTATCATTTTCCCAGGTTTTCTTACATATCAATTCTCAACATGTTGCATGTCTTATTGGATAACTCAACCGCATTTACCACAACTTTAAACGTGACACAAATAACCTTCTCCGATGCAAAGCGTGCTTTCTCTTTCTCTCTCTGTTGCTTGAAGACGTGATTGTAACATCCACTGGGCGTTTTGATGCGCTATAAATATGGTGTCATTTTTCTGTATTTTAACCAAGACACCAATGTAGGTTACTCATATCACCCTCCATTTCACCTTGGAGAAAAGCCAGAGAAAGAGAAAAGTGGCAAAGCTGTAAGGATCCTTCTCTGTTCACATTTAAGTTGCCCAGTTTCATCTGAACTTCAAGCACACATACACGCATTAAGCCTGCAGCCAGTTTTTAGCCTTGTTAGGTTTGTACAGATCTGTTCGTGTAATCTGGCATCTATCCACAGCCCTTCGTCTGACCCCCATAAGGCCGACCGGCACTGCAGCCGTTGTTTGTCGTTCTCCGAGCGCTGCGGAAGATAAATGCACGAGAGGGATGCGGGAGAGTCAAAAAAAACCCTCATGGTTTAGTTAGTGCTCATTTGCTTTAAGAGGGTATATACACATAATAGATTTCCCACTGTCAAAATGCACAAATCTGAAGCTTTAACGCACCGAGCGGTATAACCAAAAAAAATTGCTTTCTTAAGCAAGTGTTTAAAGATTATTTAATATCATAAGCAGCGAGATTTATCTAGTTATTTGGTTTGGCATTGCTATAGATAAAAGCAGATGAAAGATAAACCATTCGCATTTTTCATGCACGTTTGACTTTTCTCTGTTTTAGTCTTAAATTAGTTTTTATTCTTGTGCGTCCAATGTAATCACACAAAATTTACCAACGTCTCCATCCAGCACTTTAAACCTGCTTCCTGCTCAGCTTGTCTTTCTCCACGTTTAACACGCTGAATGAATTTATGGTGTTTATATGAAAATGGTTTTAGCTAAACTAATCCCCCTGTATTAGCTGGTTATTTTAGTCAGTCAGTGTGTGTATATGTAATGTAGTTGATATACAGTGCAGTGGGGGCCCAAAAGTCTAAGACTGAGACAACTAGGATTTGAAATTTAATTTCTAAACCTGGAAAATACAGATTTAGGATTTTGGGAAATTTAAAGCAGAATATTTTCTCTGCACTATTACTAGTCGAGTATAAACAAAGTTTAACTTATTTGTATAGAAGATCTGATTTTCATGCTTTCAATATAGCTTAAATCTTACTGGGAGAATACAGATTATTTTACACATAGAATAAACTATGTAAAGTACAAAACTTGTAAAGTTCATACTTGATAGCAAAGTTCATAACAAATACTAAGAAATGTAATTTGCCCATTAAACATTTAGCTTGCATTGTTATGGAAAAAACATTTTTATAATGAAATATAAATTATAAAAATGCTAAAAGTAAACTTTTACTTGTGGTCTACTTTTATATCTTACTGTATATTTATGATAGTTATATGTACTTTATGTGGTGTGGAGTGTTTTCTCCAGCCTTTCACATCACTTGTGTCTAGTCTATCAGTAAGTATTCTGGATTGGTAGCCTCTCTCCACCCCTTTGCCGTTTAATCAATTTGCAGGATTGTATAAACTCTTAGTGAGAGTGTCTTTGTCCTTTTGTTCGTGCCGTGACTCTTCTCTCCTCCTCCCAGGAGAGCGTGGGTGGCGTTGTGCTGCCAGCCTGCCTTCAGCTCCAAGACTTATTTTATTTTCACACTTTTAATCGTTGAGTGCTTTATTATTAGGTCTAGGAATTCCTCCGACCAGGGGATCATCTCCAGAAATGCATTTAGTGGAATTATATTAGCCGCATGCTAAAACGGATCCACCAGGCACTTCCTGATCCTGCTGGTGGAGTCGCCTGCTCCAGGCCAGGCTGCTCTTCTGGTGGTCCTGACAGGTGCCTGAGGAGACCATCTTCATATTCTGGTCCTCTCCAGCACACTTATTATTGCAGACCAGCTTTTCTTCCCCGGATGGTCTTTGCTGGGTCACGCTCATAGTTTTCAGTATGATGTTTAGTTATGGGGTCTTCTTAGGGGGTG
>JAZGTK010019226.1:0-11476 GCA_036877625.1 Ambastaia sidthimunki
AGCTGCATGCACAGTAACAACAACTGTGAAAACCAGCTTGTGTAGCTTGAAGTGTTTGTGTTCGCACTTGTGTAGAGTATCTTTTGGGACTCTCACCTAGATGGAAAAATATTAAATGTTTACTATGCAGTTTACAGATGAACTACTTTGGCATGATTTCGGTCAGAATTGATCCCTAATATTAACCCATGTCGTTGCACTGCATACAAAAATGGTTGGCCAATTACACAGCAGAATAAAAAACTGCTATCACACACAGCTCCTCCAATCACAGTACAGAACAGTTTACATCAAGTGAAAGACATTAGTGGTGTAAGTCCCCTTCTCAGTACACTAAAAATGCAGGAAAACAGAGACCTCCAAAGAAACAAAACCATGATCACAGCATTTCTTTTGCACATTATAAACACAGAAGATCATTCGCTTTCATTATAGTGTAAAGTAGAGAATCCTGGGTTCCATTATTGAATTTTATTTGTTTAACAGTAATTGATAACCATTCACTGCCTCGCTCAAAGATCTCCCAGTATCCTCAGACCTCTCATGAGTACAGATTTCCAAATTTCCAGGATTCCAGGATTTCCCGTTATGGATTTCCATGTTGACTTAATCAAGCACACTGACTTCAGCTATTTCACATTTCAGGTTGTGACTCAGGTGAATGAAAGGCATGGTAACTGCTCAGCGTTAGGAAGCAGATGGAATGTGGTGGTTTTGGATGGTCGTCTGTAGTGCTTCTCATGACCGGGACTTTTAGTGGGTAATTCTAAGCAGTAATTCTCTGTTTATAGGGACGTGTACTTAGATAGTCATTTTAGCAGGTGATGCATCAACGCTATTGTGTCAACATCAGGTCAAGCACCCTCCCGTTCAGTGCACTGTCATCTTCAAAGATCTAAAATTAAAGCTGGTGATAAAGAACTGCACCTGCCACCCACCAATTGGGTTCATGGTCATAAAAGTCCTGGCAGCTTCTACAAGGGTCAGAGCAGACAATGGCCACCTTGTTCCTCTTTGCGCGACTGATGTGGCGTAACCATCCCAAAATAGGCCATTTGACAAATGTGCAACTGATTGTTTGAACATGGAACTTCCTGGATTAACGCCACTTATCATAATTTCTTTAAAGCTTTCTCCTCTCCATCTGAACCCCACCTTCTCCAGCAGTCTTTACCTCCACTCCTACTGTTGTCATAGTGGATCACCTTTGCTGAAGGGCCAGCGTGTGTTTTGTGTTAGTTTACCCCCACAGACCAAACCGAAACAAAAACGTCAACCAAAACAACAACACAAGCACTTTATGAAGGGAGTACAGTGCAACACAGGAGGTGGGCGTTCCTCTCACCCTCTTGCACATAAGCAAAAAAGTTAGTTGTACATCAACTTAATATATTGCTGAGTTACTACAGAGTGTGACTTAAGTCCTGGCTACAGATGTTTGTATAAACATGTTACCAGACCCAGGATGACCCAGGTGGGTCAGGATTTAGCGTTCTGAAAAGGGATGAGGAAAATCGCTGAAGTTTGGTCAATGTATCACCATTGAGTCTGGGGCCTGATTGTGATGAATATTTACAAGTCTTTGAGCTGTCCTGGTGTTGTGTGAGGAGCTGAACAATGAGGCGAGATCATACAGAGGGTTTGGTTTTTAAAAGCAGAACAAAACATGACCATCTAAATGAGACTATCCACTCTGAAATGACTTACAGTAGTTTCTTCCATCATATATAACCACAAAGCATGACAAAAAACATTACTGTACAAGTACATAGCTTATGTTATAGATTTATAAATTCTTTTTTCCCTCATTTATATTTATACTTTGAACCAAGTTTTTGTTTTCATTTTCAGGTCTTTAAAAATGTCTCTCATCTTAGTGAGATGGGAGGAGAGTTTTCAGCCTGTGTGTCCGCTAGAGAACCGATCTGCCAAAGTCAGAGTGTCTCTGCCACAACCCATTGGCTGTTGCCTTGATGATGACACGTGACGGCACAGCGGCTGGCCAATCAGACCTTGGCCTCCAGCATTTCCAGGAAGAGTTTGTGCATGGGCACCTTGCCCTGCATCTTGATGCTGTAGAAGTGTTGAATGGCTTTGGTGGCCGTCTGCCGCAGCAGAGGCAGCGTCATCAGCAGTTTTCCCGCTCGTCGAGGGTCCTCAGCGTGCTGACAGCTCTCGTAATCCTGCAGAGCTTCATGAAGAGCATCCTGGAGCTTCTGAACAGACTCCACGTCCTCTATGTGCATCGAGTCTGTCAGTAGGACAAAAAAAAACACATGACCACCCTGATAACTGTATTGTTACAGTACTACAGTTCCACTACAATACTGTCTCTTCTGTTTTTAATTGTGAATTTAATTGTGAAATTTAAATCACATGGACCAATTGGTACAAAATGCTAATGATAAATTATGTTAAATGAATACAGTTATAAGAAATACCAAAATTCACAAAAATAGATTTAAAAAAAATGTTTTTAAACGTGTGTTTTCTTTTCCTAAGCAGAAATTTTGTCTGTGTGCAAGCTCAGCTCAACTGGTAGAGCATTGCGTTAGCAGTGCAAAGGTTGTGGGTACAAGTACTGATAAAAAAATGTATATCTTAAATTCACTGTAAGTCGCTTTGGATAAAAGCGTCCGTCAAATGGACAAATGTAAATGTATTGTGTGTGTCTCTTAACAATTAAATCAACTCAATTGTGAGGTTTAATTCAGCTCAATAAAAGGGAAAAATCAGCAAGTTTTGCTGCCTTCTTCTGTAACTGTGTATTTATACAAAGCCAGCACAGAAATCAGCTGAAAGACTTAAGAAAAGATTTACAGATTTATACAATGTATCTGTGAAATGAAGGATGATTCATTACGATACCAGAAAACAATGTGCCAGTACATTTTCCAGTAGTTTGTAAAACTGCATAATAATCACCATATAAAAAAGTTTACAAGGGTGTATTCATTTCCATTTTTTAATTCCATGTTTCAGCTCCTGAAACTTTAAGATTCCCTTTTATTTTGTAGGTTTTCTATAATCCTGCAGATTCTAGTAAAATATTTTGCACATAAAACATTAAAACTGACACAAAGCTGCTTTTCATCAGAGGATAAATACAATGAGAAAATCACCCTCAGCCAAACTTCATCACTTCATAGTGCACACAAGTTCCCAAATTTACTACCAATTTCTTCATTTGTATGATTAATATTTATAACACAGTGACCTAAAATACTAACTGATCAATATATACAGATATAGATCTGACTGTAACTGTTTCATCATAAAATCATTTACAGTATTTCATGTATTCATGTATTTGGTAGTAGTTGTAGTTCTGTGTGTTGGGCTCCTTGTCTAGTTTATTTTATGTGGATTGACTGTACAATATTCTTAATAATTCTATTTATTTTGAATGATAACTTAATATAAAAATAATTAAAACATATCTGTAGTTAGTGTATTACAGTTTTTACATGTATTATTACTTTGTTATTATTTTATTCTTCTACTGTTTGATGCTGTTAAGTATTATTAATTATTTTATTACAAAATATCTGTTATTTTTTATGCCAATAAAGTATAAACTGATCCTGAAACTGATCCACACGTGTGTGTGTGTGTGTGTGTGGTGGGGAGGTTAGAAAACACGTCTGAAGAAACAATTTCCCTGCAATCCATCAGAAAGCGTCTGTCGATATGATTGATAAACTGCTAATTACAAAATCAATGGCTATGAATTTTCACAGCTGTCAGACAGAGACTCTCCCGTGAGAGCCATCGGACAGACTCTCTCTCTCCTGTCGCACCTCTCCGCACCGGCCTGTCATCCCCACATACAGCAAACACCTCCATCAGCGTTTTCATTTTTCAGCCGGACAAAGAGAGACAGAGAACGAGAGGACAGAATGAAAGGGGGCTGAGCGCCGCACGCGGGCCGCATTGATCACCGCTGGATGGTTCCTGCCTTCTGAACAGCCGGCTGTCGATACACACGCTCTGGATCAACGCAGGCCAGCGTTCGCTGATTCCTATTCCATTCCACTTAACACATTTTATTGACAGCTCTGGTGTTCCTAATGAAATGCTAAATTTATCTCTCGCGGCCACCGGGCCCGTGGCTCCGTTACAGAGATAGAGCGAAACACGGCAACACGGAAGACGTTCAATTAAAAGCTCAACGCTCATGCTCAGCCTCACACCTTTCTCCTCACGTGTCCTTCATCTTTATCTCCATACATGTGTCTGAACGTCAAGCTCTCTGTGTAACAGATAAAGCAGAACATGCACAAGCCTGTGTGCTCTGCTAAAAACAACCAACAACCATTTGTTAACAAACTGAATAATGATGAACTGAAAATCAGACGGGATATGATAAAACATCTAAATGTGACATGATAAAATGATATATTTGATGATAAAATGTATGTAGTTTTTTTGATTGGGTAAATTTTGTTGGTTACACTTTATGTCAATAGTCTTTACTTTAGACATACTAACAATAACTTTGGAAGTACATGTCAACTAACTATAGTTACAGTATTGGTAGACTGTTAGTTTTAGGGTTAAGGTTAGTAAAATAAGTTGACATGTACTTGCAAAGTTATTTACACTCAGAAGAATGTCTGTTGGGGGACGATTAAAATTGTTGGAGGATATTAAGCAGACAGTTCACTAATACTCTAATGACTGGTAATTTACGAGAAGGGTTAGTCAAGTAGTTACTTAAGTAGTTAAGCAGTTACACTATAGTTATTAGAAAGACTAAAGTGGTCTATCAAAAAGTGTTACCATTTTATCTATACCCACAGACAGAAATGTTTCATAGAAACGTATGTAAACAAACATGTTTATGTAAACACAATCGTACCCGAGTTGGCAAGCGCGATGGCCTTCAGCGTGACAAACTCCTCTTTCTCCACCTTCAGCTTCTTGTACTTGCGTACGAGCTGCAGGATGGACATGTAGAGGTCCAGCAGACCCGTGAGGCGCGAGTGTTCCTCGTCCATCACATAATCCTCAGCGTACACCAGCTCGTCCTCGTACGGCAGCGAGCGGAACACGATGCTCAGGATCAGGATCTCCATCCATGCGCTCTGCAGGAGACTCATCTGATCTCCCAGAGACAGAGCTGAGAAACCTGAGCAAGAGATGAGACATTCGTCAGTGAGGTCGTTTGAATGTAATCTCAAAAAGAGTCATTTCAAGAATATTAAATGTGAAAGGTAACAAGTTTGCTTCAAGTGTTTCTGGAAAATTCCCCAGACAAAAATATATTTGTCGCTGGAACACACTCAATTTTATCTCACTGTTCTCTAAAGTAACACTACAGACATCATTGTGATTCATTTTTGATGTTTCTGTTGTTCTGAAGGTTGTAACAATGTTTGTTAAAGACAAAGTGATCATGATGGATACATTTTACAGAGATGTGTTGTCCTGTCCCTTTACACTCTCAAGCAAATATGAACTTAACTTAAAAAAGTAAAAGTTCTCTGATTTTATCAGAAAAAATGATAACAGAGTTTAAAGTGTCTGTGTGGGGCACTAACGCAAAATAGACAATATGCAAGCACTTTTAAACACTTCAAATAACACTTCATTTCACTTCAAAATGATAATGTCATTTACATACATCTCTATAGTGTCTTTCTTTTTAAAAATCTTCCTGGGGATGTTTCTCTAATTGAAGAATCTCCCATACACAGTATACGTTTCTTGAAACACTAGGGACACAATCTTCCTCAGAAGTGAGATGAATCTTACACTAATCCTCCTTTTGGGACATCCTCAGAGTAAAAGAAAATAATGTTTGTGAGCAGTACAGCAGGCAGATGAAGAAACGATTTTACTGATATTGCTGTATTTTAGCATTAAACACTGCAGTAAAGTAAAGCACTCAGCACACACAGAAACTTATAAACGAATAGGAAAAGGTCACAATATGTGTATTCATCTTCTTCCTGTCCTCTGACAGCTGTCGATAAACTGCCCTCCGGCTCTGGTGTCTGCCCCGCGTCCACACGTCACAGCACTGCAGTCATAAAAATCACTGCTTTACAAGTCTACTACAGCATCACTATCTGCCCAGCTCAAGAGCACCGACCCCCTCACCCCACCACACCTGACCCCAAACTTTCCCCTTCATCTGAATGACCTCATTGAGGCAGAGATGAGCGGGCGATGTCTATCTGCCGGCGGGTGACACTTTGGAGTGTTTGCTGGGCGAGAGACAGAAAGAGTCAAAGGAAAATAAGAAAGCGTGAAAAAGGGGAAGCTGAGTGTTTAATTTCCCTTATCAGGCGGGTGAAGAGCAGCGGGCGGGGCTGCTCGGGTGTGCTGGAGGATACGTTCATTAACAGATTGTGATCAGGACCACAGGCCTCTGACAGTGTGAAGAGGGATCAATAAGGGCCGGAACAGAGGAGGCAGATGAACAGGTGCAGCCGGAGAACTGGACCGCACAGACATACAGACACAACTGTCATATTCAATTACTATTAGACATCATTTACAAGCCAACTGAACTTACACCACATGACCTGAAATATGTTAGTGATTCTGTACAGGACTGGGTTCATTATGTTCATATGCATTTTGTATTAATCAGCACATGAATGCTGCGTTTCAATCACAGCCTTATATATTACAGTAGCGAAAACTGTCTTGATAAAACACTCACACTTTTTTTGGTTTACCTCTGTCATGTGACATTTTCTTCAGAAAATGTAAAGCACAAGTTAACATGTTGCTTCTTTTATATATTAGCACAGAAGTGAAATGTTTGTAAGATCTTGGCTTGGTTATCTAAGCGCTAGTAAAAATTGTAAACAGTTGTTAGCTTGTTTTTATGCAGCTCAATAAAGTTCATTGCTGGAAACATGTTCTCTAACAAAAACAAGCTCAGCTGTATAATATTTCACACTCTCTAAATCAAACACAGCAATTCCTAAAATAAGCAAACCTTCCCTAAAAGTGTTTTTTGACTCAGACAGCCTTTTATCAACAAAATAACCATAAAAATGACATATTAATCTGTCTGCATTTACAAGCTTATATTGGAACATTTGTCAATCAAGTGAAGTATTCTGTGGTCAGATTACGCCCTGTGGACGTATGCGTCCAGTGCTCCCACACAATTTAGCTTTACCTGGTAATGCATTCGAAAGGGAGGAGGACAGAAGGCCTGCAGTACGGACTGGCCGTATTAGAGGGTACTTTAAAAGCATACCCCAATCTTGGGTATAAAAAGGCTTTGGCCAGCCCAGGCACAAAGTCTTAATATGAAGGTGCCACAGAAAGGGCCTGAAGGTCACCCACTCTCCTCAAAGAAGTGATTGCCAACAGAAATGCTATCTTGATAGACAGAAAAAGATCAGAGATTTCCTCGATCGTCTCAAAAGGTGGAGCACAAAGAGCTTTTAGTACCACGGCCAGGTCCCAAGGTGGGACATGAGATCGTACCTGGGGTCTCAGCCTCAGTGCACCTCAGAGGAAACGAGACCCAAGGGTGTTAACCCACTGTGTAGCCACCTATTGAAGCGTGTTAAGCAGATATAGCCGCCACATAGACCTTCAGAGTGTAATGGGTTAAACCTGCAGAGAACTGAGCCTGCAGAAACTCCAGGACTGCATTAATGGTGCACCTGACTCGGTCCAGCTGGCGTTCTCTGCACTATGAAGTGAACAACTTCTACTTCGGGGCGTAAAGTTTTCTTGTAAAGTTTCCACTCATGACTGCTCCCCAACCGGTGAGGGATGCATCTGTCGCTATTGAGATATGGTGACAACGAGCTCCCAACACCGGGCCCTGAATAAGGAACCAAAGACGTGACCTTGATCTTGCGGAAAGGATTTCCCCTTGAGGAAAAAACCCTTGGTTTTGAGACACCACTGTAGAGGCCTTATATGCAGCAAGCCGAATGGTATAACATTAGATGCAGCTGCCATGAGGCCCAACAGTTGTTGAAACTGTTTCACAGTGAGTGACTGGCCTTCTTTGACTCTCGTGACTGCTCTCATGGTCAAATATACTCGAGCAGGAGACATACGTGCTCGCACCATTATCGAATCCCACACTACACCCAGATAAGTGGTTTTCTGTACTGGAGAAAGCAGTCTTGGTGTTCAGTCTCAACCCCAGCTCTTTCATATGATTTAGAACAACACCTCGATGTCGAGCTACCACCTGCTCTGAATGAGCCAATATCAACCAATCGTCGATGTAGCTGAGTATCCGGATGCCCTGGTATTGCAAAGGAGCCAGAGCTGCATCCACAACCTTTGGGGTGAGAGTGCTAGGTCAAAAATGAAGCCCTCTATACTGGTAAGCTTTGCCCCTGAAAGCGAACCTCAGGAAGTTCCTGTGCCGAAGAAGGATGGGGATGTGAAAGGCCATGCATCTTTCAGATCTATCATGACAAACCAGTCCTCTGACCTGATTTGAGACATGACCTGTTTCACAGTAAGCATCTTGAACTTTAGTTTCCTGACTGAGCGGTTCAGGAGAAGCAAACCTAAAATGGGACGCATCCCCCCATCTTTCTTTGGAACGATGAAATAGCGGCTGTAATGCCCTGACTCCCTGTAGTGAGGAGGGACCACCTTGATGGCCTCCTTCCTCAAAAGAGTGTCTACTTCTCGTTCTATAACTAGAGCCTGAGCAGCACTACCATCGTGGGGAGGACCCCACTGAAAGCAGGCGGACAATGTTTGAACTGGATCTTGTAACCTAGTTCTACAGTGCTCAGGACCCATTGAGACACATTTGGCAGTACTTCCCAGGCAGCCAGATAGTCTTCTAAGGGAACCAATCTCTCAAGATTGGCCTCTAGTGTGTTTTGAGTGAATAGATCGATGCCCTGTAAAGGAAGCCCTGCAGGAAGCCTCCGATCTAAACTCTCTAGGGACCTCCGCAGAGGTGGCAACCCACCTATGCCTGCTAATCTTGGCAAACACTAGAGGGCGCCATTGTTTGAGGCTACTATGCCCTGAAACACTTGGGGTGGCAGGGTTAACAGCTAATAAGAGGACCAGTCTCTCGAGACTGGCCTCTGGTATGATTGGAGTGAATAGACCTGTGCCCTGTAAAAGGAAGCCCTGCAGGGAGCCTCTGGTCTGAACTCTGTAGAGACTTTCGTAGAGGTAGCACTTCCCTTATGCCTGCTGACACTGGCACACACTGGGAGGGGGAATTGTTTGAGGCTGCTGGGCCCTGAAACACTCGAAGTGGCAGGATTAACAGCCTAGCATCCAGAGCGCACTGCAACGGCACCCATTCTCAGGGGAGAATGGGTCTCAACGCTCTTTTTTCGTGTCTCTAGGGGAGAAGCTAGCACATGGCCCAGGCTGGACAACAGCCCAGAGAGAGTGATGGTGGCGTGGGAGGAACCGCTGACGGTTCTGCTAAGCTCAGACACATCCTCAGATGTAAGGCTTCCACCCTCATCAAAACTCTCTTAGCAGGTTTGCTTGGTATGCAACACACCCAAGATGTGCAGGCAAGCACCTGCCTGACCTGCAGCTGTGTTCCCCTGCATGAACGCTGAGCCTTCAGTGACGACGCCTCACCAGGCGACAGACAGCCTGCTAGCATGTGTTCAACCCAAGGCATTGTCTTATACCCGTGCTCACTCAGCCCGCCACATTGATTACAGTAATTAGCGGCGGGACTAAATACGCCCGTCTTAATTTCCTCCATCAGATCCAATTGTGAACCCCGCAAATGCATTCGCCGCTCTGCCTCAGCATAGGCGGGACCAGCACTGCGGGGAAAGCTCACTCCTCAAAGAGAGCCTCCCGGAAGCGAAGCGAACCCATTAAAAACCTCCCTCGAGAGCTGACTCAGCGTGCTTCGCTCCCAAACACACAACATATAAACCACGTGTATCCAACCCGTGGATAGCTTTTCTATCGCGGTAAAAATGAACACACAATCTAAAATTGTCCTATGTTTTATCTTTTGCTTTTGGCATGTTTTTTTTTTTTTAAAGACAAACAAACACGCAGAAACATGGCGCAGCTCGAGTTCCTGAAAGAGAACTGACATGCAGATGAGGTTATTGTAATTGTACTGTGACTTTTGGGAATTTTGGAAGCATCAGTCGAAATGAACTGAAATTATAAGCAACCAAAACTTTGCAAATTCAGTGTAATGAATTAGTGAATTGTCAGCTGTGGATCCTCTATTTCTGAAAATTAAAAAATGAATGAATTTGTTGTTGTTATAATTTAACTGTAACTGTATGTTGTGTAATGAATGTTTAATTAAATGTTTAATAAAACATTAAAATACTAAAAATAAAATAATATAACTCCTGGGGTAAAGAGGTCTAATTATTGAGCCCTGATTGTTATTGCTGTTTTATAAGGTCCATTTTTATTTGGGTTTATGAAACAGACTAAAGACTCTGAATTCTGACTTTAAACTACAATAAAGGACACTTCCAATCTCGGGTGCTGATTGGTTAACAGCTATGCTATAGTCATGATATATTCATACATGTAATGCAATTTGAATGTATGTATTTATATATGTAAGTACCGGCTCAATAAAAACAGTTTAATATATAATATATAGTAACAGACTACTTTAAAAAAAAAATTTTTTTTATGCTTACAATGAACTAGGATCTGTTTTGCTTCCATGTAGGCAGAAGAGAGCATGGCAGATGACTGGAGACAGACATAAAGTTTTTTACATTTTAATCAATTCCCGACAGATAAATCAAATCCTATTCTACACTTATCCTCATTTAATATGCAGATCTACTCTGAAACATGTCACATTAAAATGGGCTTGAGATGTTGATTTGAAATAAAGATGTATCAGTACTTTACTCATGATCACAGGCTGTCTGAGTGCAGCTCATTTAGGCAGTGCAGTGTGACTGATATGAGGTTTTGTAATGTTAAGACAGTAATCCCCTTGTCTTAATCTGACCCCCTGACCGAGCTGCACTGCTTCATCCTCCTCACATGAGACCTCAGCTGTTTAACTGCACCACAACCAGAAAGCAGTTTAATCACTCACATAATTACACATCACTTATCTGCGCTGCTAAACAGGTTAATCAGTAGCGTGTGGTATTGACGCACCAGACCAGACATCAGCTTGCTCAATGAATCCTCACTGTTAGACTTGTGAAATGTCATGAATATTACTGGGATGATCAACAAACCCTTCGCTGGATACAAAACTCTCAAAAGGTTGTTTTAAATTATTTCCACAAATCAGGTGCATTTTAATACATTCAGAATGATCTGTGTGAACCAGCTGTGGATGACGTGACAACAGGAGGAAAACTCCTGATCAACTGTGTCCCAGTGCAGCTGCGTGACATCACAGCCAAACATATTTCAAAAGACACCAATGCCGTTTTCAGCTAACAGTGGTCTCAGGACGTCAGCTAATGCTCTTCAAAAAATCTCTCAAAGTAACTCTCTAACTCTAATATATATATATTTATCAAACATATTTTTAAGT
>JAZGTK010019227.1:0-11475 GCA_036877625.1 Ambastaia sidthimunki
TCTTTCATCCTATGTGTGTGAGCTCTTTTTATTGTTAATGGCTTTGAGTTGTGTGTTATCAGCATGGGCTTGGTGCCCGAGCGTCCCTCATCCACTCCACAAAAGGTAGAAAAACAGCAGCCCGTGCTGTTTATGGACAGCTGCTAGTCTGGAGAAGAGAACAATTTAACATAATTGCTGAGGGGTATTAAGTGGAGGGCTTTGTCCTGGCGTGCAGTGCACTGCTATCATTAAAGACAGTCATTTTTATATATATGCGCTCCACCTGCGTTACTGCTTCCCTTTGGCACAGTAGGACCGCTGACACATTAAATGTAATACCATTTTTTGAGGTTTGCCCATGTCATATCACTCACAATCATTAGTTTATCCAGCACTGACAGCTTGTATAGTCAGAGGTGAGAAGATTCTCACACATGCACATACTTGAGATTGTCACTCAATGTGTGTCTTTGAATACGTGTTTGTTCTGTGTGTTGGGGGCTTCTTTTGAATACACCAGACGTTCTAACTTCAATAGCAAATTCTCTATACTAGCAAATACTGTAGTTCAGAACATTGTAACCAGGACCTAGCTAACAATTTTAGACTGTAGGAACGTTCCCTAATGTTTCCCTTAAGTAACAAAAATGTAAAAAAGTTCTAGCAATGTTCAAAACATTCAGTTCTTTAGATTACATCCAGTATTAACGTTATTAAAAACATTATTTAAACATTTTTATTTTGTAATGCTTTTGATAGCTTTTGAAAAGAACTTTTAGAGAACGTTATAGCCAGTGTTGTAAGAATGTTTCCTGTGAGTTGGGAAGATGAATTCAATTCCCAGGGAACACACAGATTGATAAATGCAGACCTTGAAAGCACTGAAAGTCACTTTGGATAAAAGTGTCTGCCGAATACATAATTGAAAATGTAGAATCTCACATCTTCAGTCTGTTTGTATGGTCACATATTCTGTCTTTCCATTCTAATATGTGACCGTGTGTTGATTAAAATAGGCGGGGTTCATTGGAGTCTCTGATATCACTCTCCAGACCTAAAGCTACCCAGAATGCATTAGTCCATCTAAATGAATGTCTTGCTCATTTGTGGCACCTGTATTCATACAGAAAGATGAATAATGAAAGATGTACTGAATACAAATCTAAAACCTGTTACCCTGCAGTAAAAGTCATTCATGGGAAGTGAATAAGGTGATTGTGTCTGTAGCAGTTAATTCAGGGTTAGTTTGGTTGTTTGGGCTGAATTGCAAGATTCAAATTATTTAGCCTCAAAGCTTTGAACCAGCTGTGTATATTCTTACCCTTCTGAATAGCCATTAGCATATCATTTGACAGGTTCAGATGTGACAGGGGAATATTTAGAATGTGACATTACAATGTGCTCTTTTTGCAGGTACTGATGGCAAAGTCATTCTCCATCACATGAATACACACAGCTTGACTTTTACTGTTCCTGAATGCCGAGCACTGACAGCTGGTTTCATTTTCTGTTGGAAATACTTAACCACTTAAAACCATGCAGTGCTTAATAAATACAATAATTTTAGAAGCATGTTTTAGGATAATGGAGTAACCGCATTCTGTTTGGTGACACTAATGGCGCAGAAATTGCACACTTTAGCGTTCGTGATTGGCTGATATCAGGACTAAGATATGATGTCACTATAAATCAGCCCTTAGGAGGTCCGCAGCAGTACTGCAGGAAGTCCAGAAAACATTGTTCTAACTCAAACTAATTTGTATGAAAAATTCATTAAACTCAAGTGCAATTTTAACAAGTTAACCCTAAAACAAATAAAGAGCATAAACTTGAATACATTATCTCTCCTACATTAAAATGTAATGTAAGAATTAAAACAAAATGTACAGGTATATAGCTCTGTACATAAATAATGATTATTTAAATGTATCTTTCTATTCACCAAGTGGTACAGTAATTGGCCTGAAAAGTAATGTTATAAATAATGTTTTTGTAGAAAAGTTGACTCACTCTCTTAAGAATTCTTAATGAACTGTGAAAGTGCTACAATTATGGCTCATTACTTTTGGTCAGAGTGTATTTGTTTGTGTTTTTAACAAAGATGTAGTGATGACAAAAGCTTTATTTTTTTAGTTATGTATCTGGGAGTAATAGGGTGCTATGTGGAGAAACTTTGACACGGTCCCTAACTCTTCGGTTAAACCCTTTATACCTCTATACACGATGTCAGTTAGAATTCTTTTGTAAATCACCAGAGGGCATCTTTGCTCCATCTGCATTATGAAAAATAGGTTTGGTTATTCGATGTGTGAATTATGAGTCACTGCAGTGCAACAGCCAAAGGACCATTTTTCAGAAACGACATTTTGCAGTAGCCTTACTGTATTTACCTCCATCATTACTCCCATGAGTTTTCCATTGTGTGGAACTCAGATTAGGAGATGTGTATTGCTCGGATATTGATGTCAGGATGAGTCGTTATTTAGTGGTCAATTCCCCAGAGAGCTTTTTATTGTTTGTGGCCCGTCAGTGGTACAGTCAGTAGAGTCAGGAAGTGACTAATGTCTGTGAGAGCATCGATCGAACCGGAGACCGAGAAAGAATTGCAGGCGAGCACTACCGTAATAAGAGCGCGGTAGCTGTACCTTCATCTGAAGATCCATCCGTCATATTCAGCTAATGCCTCTTATAATCCTGACCTGCTTCTTGGTCACCATTGATCACTGTTTCCAAACTCCGTGGGGGGTAAAGCAAAGCGTTCAGCTGTGACTGATGCACTTTTACTGATACCGTTTTTTTACGGTAACAATGAAGACGTATGGTTGGTGAACTAGGCAAACTCCTGTTTTATCCTGCCAGTGATGAAATGCAGCAGTTTTTGTATCTGCTCTAACTCCCCGAGGTTAGACTCATCACCTGGTTGGGCTGAAATAGATCTGAAGTTAGCAGAGCACTGTGAGTTGAAGTGTTCAGTTCACACCTCTGCGGGGTGTATAGATACACACACACACACACACACACACTAACTCACTAAGTTGTTTCCTCTAATGATGTCCCCAGGCACTCATGCATGGATGTGTAGCAATGTTCTCTGGTATGCGGCTATGCAAGATCATAATAATGTATGCTCATATGGTCTCTGATGATGAGGTACACCAGAGGTTTTTATGATACAGTCTTAATGCGCTGGCCTGATATTAGAGCATCTCAAGTTCTGCTCACACTGTCACTGAAGTTTGAATGATGTGTGCAGATACGCGTGTCTGACCTTTCGGTCTATTATAAGAAAGGTGTAACTCATACTTCAAAAGGAACATTTTGTGCTGCTGTAGTTTGATGCTTCCCCTGATATAACCAGTAGCTGCTGTTAATTAAGCAATATCACACGAGCAAGACTGCTGGATCAGTACAGCTATGAGCCGTTTTTATATTCTGTACAATGGCACGGTTGCGGGTGCAATATTAGTTTTATACAACTGTTTTATGAGTCACTATCAATTAGTTTGCATATTAGTCACAAGGCAGACATTTATTTGGTCTGTTTTTGCTACATTAAACATAGGAATTAGATTATAAGGCCATAAATTACTGTGTATTTATATAGTTTGTTTATTCCAGATGTTTACAAGCATAATTGTATGATGTGTAGCGTATGTGTGTTTTTGGGTTGTGTAGCTGGATCCAAGCTTTCCACACAACAGCTTGAAACATTTGTAGATGTTTGCACWAAAATGTCTCTGTTCTGTCTCTATTACACTCATGTAATAAGTTACTGGTATTTTTTATATGATGTACTTCTCTAGCCAMTSTTTAAATGAACAAAKCTGAATTAAATTTACAGGATTATTTTGTTGTTCCACACAGTTGAACATGGCCCTCCAAAATTCATAATCTAAAAGTTATCCAAAAAGGTATAAATCAATAACAAAATATAGCATTTTAGATTGCTTCTTATTCCTTTCATAAATCATGTGGATGTATTGTGTGGAAAAGAGTTGGCCCTGCGTTTACATCAAACCACATTAGCATCGGTTTATATCCACATGTAACAGGATTAGCATCTGCTATTGTTTGTGGGATAATTACTCTATCACAGCAGCTCAGTTGCCGTTGACAGCGGCAGGTTTGTAGAAGAACTAGGAATTAAATGTATTAGCATTTGTGTTTTGTGTCCTCCTGTAATTTCAAGGCATGGAAGTACATGGCTGTAGAAACATGCAGAGGCTATAAATAATATTTAATTGTAAATAAATTCGTTGGTATAAGTCCACAGTTTGTGTATAGCAGCGTTTGAGCGTTGTGATTATAGTGTAGGCATGGTGTTTGGAGGTTGGCTGTTTATTTACATGAGGAAACATCTGACATTTCTGTCTGTGTTGCTGTGTGGGAGTTCACATACGGCTTTCGAAGAAACCAGCAATTTTTTTTAAGCTTCTGACTCTTATTTCCTGTCATTGCCCTTTTTTAAAGCATTTCACATATCGGCCATAGAATACCAGCTAGAAATAAATGGAAAAAAGTAATGATTTTGTGACTCAGACTATATTTGTTTGTGTTTTTGGCACCCCATGGACCCCACAAAGAACATTTATTGGCAAAGTTAGCACTGAACATAATTTTGTTCGGTGATCTTGAAATGTCACCAAGTTTTTGTCCGTAGAATGAAATGTTTTTGTTTCAGTTCATATTTGGAATATTTCTGAAGGTTGGTTGATAGTTGTGTCTGACTGCTTATTTAAATTTTTATGTAAATATGTAGTGAAGTGAGACATTTGTTAACGTATGGTAACCCATACTTGAAATGTGACCTCTGCATTCAACCCATCCAGTGAGTAGTGAACACACACACAGCAAGTTGTGTGCGCACACACACACACACACACACAAACACACTGGGGGAAAGGTGCCTTGCTCAAGGGAACCTCAGTCGTTTCCTGCAAGCTGTGGGAATCAAACCTGCAACCTTTGACTTACAACTCCAACTCTCCAACCATTAGGCCACGACAGCCCCTGTTTACTGTTTTTGTAACAACTGTGTGTTTAATAAATAAATGTGGTTTACGCAATGACCGAATTATTGTGTCTTGTTTTTTTTATGACATTCCCTGGTGTTTCCCACAACACTTTCAATATTCCCACTGTAATCTCTCCTGGTATCGTCTACAATAAAAACAAATGAAAAACAGGGTCCAAGCACTATGTCACTGTCACATGCATTCATCTCTGTATTATGTACCCAACACTTAATGAGCACTGTGCTTTTTGAGCTGTCTGCTAATAATTAAAGTTTCTCTTGCATGCATATGGTTGGTTTCTGATTAGGGAGCTCATGAATATGTATACGTGCGCTGAGAGGAGATTGGAAATTGGGTCATAATGGTGTGATATTCTGCGCTGGTTCTGAACTTACAAGAGAGCCGCAGCTATACTTTCTGACACCTTAAGCTGTCTCAATGCCTTGAACTATCCTGACCAAAGAATGCTGTGTTCTAGAAGGCTTGTCTGGAACTGAACTCTCCAAACTTCAGCTCAAAGGCATCATTCAGGCTTTTAAATCACTGCAGGAATTTGATATCACATTGATAGCAGTTCTTATCATGTTTATAGGTCATCCCTTATGAGTTAACCGTTTGTTTCTCATTGGGCCCTAGAGTTACTAATCCATACATTTACTGGAGGTGCTCAGCCGTGCCTTTAAAAGAATGGGCTACACTTACAGAGTATATAAAATTGCTGAAGTTACAAGTGTTATGTAAAAGGCCTATTCGTAATCATTTGGAAAAACTAGCTTGAAGGTGCAGAATTTTAAAAGTGTGTTATTTAGCTTTGTATGTTAACCAGAACAGTGTGTTTTTCTTTAGTACAAAGGGCAATCCACTCTAAGCCAAAATATTACTTTGACACATCTTCCTTTTTTGTTTTCATTGCTTTGACTTGTTTTTCTTGCTATCAAAGGTCATAACATGCCTCTCTTGGAGAGCTGGTCTGTTGTCTCAGGTGGTTATTGAATACTGAATTTTGTGATAAACATGCAGCTCAGACAACAGATGCCTTTTAAACTTGACTTTAACTGAGTGCTGTTAATCCACAGCCTTTTGGCCTCAATATGGGTTTTTAACCTGGACTTCTTTGATGAGATGACTTGATGTCATCTTTAATTTAAAATAAATTACCTTAAGGTTCAGGGCTTTGTAGTCAATGCAACACTTAACAGGTTTTAGAAATGTGTGATTAGACGTTTAAGAGGTGTGACAATTGTTTCTCACAGGTTAAATGAGTCTTAGTCCATCATGCTCCTATAGGAGACCTGCTGTACTGTGAGGCAGCCAATCACTGCGAGGGACGACACTGATGTCATAAGTGCTTTAAAATCTTGATTGGGTGCTTAATTGACATTATACCATATTGCTTTATTTACCTCAGATTCGAAAAACTGCGTGCATGCTTTCATTGTGTATAGACTGTGGCTAAAATTAAAATGTATTATGTATATTTTGGGGTTTCTGACATTTTAATGCATTTGAAACTAGAAAATGTAAAAGGACTTTATAGGTTTTGTATTATAAACCATCACAAGCCATACTGAGGACAACCACACTGCTGTATTTTACAGACACACCCACAGAGCTGCAATGTTGAGCGCTTTTATTCTGCAGTAGTGGATGTGTGCTGTTATTATCTTTGGAGGAGATCCTAACTGTGGGACAGATCACTAACATAACAGAAGCAGACAGTCCTCCAGTGAGTCCAGTGAGTGAGTCACATGACCCCAACAGTGGAGTCACAATGGAGACGGTTAGACTTTAAATCTTGTGTCACAATATTTGTAGCTTGGTCTCTCTATGACTCTCTGTTATATTGAAGTAAACTATCCTAGATTCATATGGAGAGTGCAGGGTGGCTAATAAATAGTCTTTACAACACTGCTGTATGTTATCCATGAAAAGCTTTCGTAGTCTGTTCTTCCTTCACTCTTATTTTACCTTTCAAACACAGGTTAAGTTTTTGAGCTCCCATAAGTAATTTCTCACACTGCCTTTTTCTGAAACCAGCTTTTAAAAATGTTCTTTGCATTATTTCTACTACTTTTAAATTGTTTACACCCTAGAGACAAAAAGAAAACAAGCGAACAGAAATACGGTTAGCCATCTGACATAGTGTTAAACATTGAATTACCTGCTCTACCGAGTCAATGCATCTGTCTCTCTTGACTGCATGCTCACAGATTCCGTGGCAAAAGCCATTATTTGTGGAAAAGCTTTGGAGAAGATGGAATATAACTCCTAAATAGGATCCTGCCTGGGGACTGAGTTCCATTTGACTATCACCAAATAAGCTGTTATATATCCATTGAGCCAACAGTGACAGAATGCACTCTCAATGAACCAAGTCAACATGTGGCTTAACTCGGGAGGAACTCGGAGAGTGAGTCATCCGTACTGGCGTTCCGACTGATAGCCGCATTCGCACGGCTGCTTTTATGAGCTTGTGGCAAAACATCAGACAGATGAACTGCTTTAGCTGTTTCGCAGTGTAGCGTTCACTGACCTGATATTATCAGCTGAAACCGCATGTGCTGACTTTTGTCAGGATATTGTCAGCTTGTGTTTCTTTTGTTTTTAACTAGACTGTTCTAGGAAACAGCAGAAATCAATTTGTGTTTAAAATTCAAAGAGATCTATGAAAAAATGTCTAAAATGCTAATAATATTCCTTGTGAGAAGTTATTTTGTATTTTGAGTTTTTATAGAAGTTATTGTAGAATCTTGTTGTTGTGGTGGGTTAGCGTTCTCCTAAAAGATGAAAAATGACCTCAACAAGAAATCCGACAAAGTTTTTTTATAATTCCAATGTCTGGACAACTAGAAACCCCAACCTCAAAGACTTGTGGTATTTTTATTCTGAATCTAAAGGTGAAAAATAATGGCTTGATGGCTGATACCTTTTTTAGTCACTGGTGGATGAAGTTAAGCATAAGGTTGTTTTAAGGGCCAGTGATCAGATATGGCAGGGATTTGCTATGGATGTCTACACGGACAGGTACACAAACTCTCAGCAGGTGTTTTCAGCTTGAAAACCCCCAGAATCTGTGACACACTCTCTCATTACTTTTTGTCCAGGTGAGCTGCCCTGTGTATAAATGTTGTCACTTTCAGTAAAGTCACTTGACTAATTTTCCTCCATGCATGAAACCATGAAATTATGTCGCAACGGCTGGTTCAGCAAGAGTGAATTGCGTTCTGTTGGATTTCTGATTTATTTTGGTGAGTGATTTCTCAAGTTGTAGATTTAGAGGGGTGGTGTGTCAGGGAGGAGAGAGCCGTCTGTGTCGGATCTGCTGCTATGTGTGACTGAAAGGAAGGGCTGAACGTCAGTCTGTGAAGTCCTCTGTGGAATTGGATCCAAACCAGAAGAAAAGACACTGAATGAACTGTCTGTCTGTTTCCACTGTTTGCCTCAAGAGTGATGCAGTGGATAGGAAATACACATTCAGGGTAGCAATGTAATTCAAGAGTTTGATAGGACACTGTTTCTTCTTTCAGTCATCCTCTTTCTAGAACCTACATCCATTACTCTAATTTCCTACCGCTGTCTTTCACAAACATATATATATAGACACACCACTGTGTTTAAAGTGTCCATTTCTCTTTCACACACTCACCCGTTCAAGCCAAGCCTTAGTGTGATCCAATACAAACACCACTGTGTCAGTCAGGGCTCCCACTGCAGTCTGGATCTCTGTGACAGTGGGACTTTGTATGCTTCTCCAGCACAGAACTCTGTCAGAATGTAGACCGCATGCTGTCACCCTAAGCCCTCCCACAGTTACCCTTGTAATTACCCACTGGGCAGCTCTGAGGAAAGCAGGGTGTGGATTTAAAGGGTTTGCTGCAGTTAGAGAGCCTCCAGGAACAATAGGCCAGGGGGACAACAGCAACTGTAATTAAGTCTGACAGATGATTGACTCTAAGAACTTTAGTGGAAAAGTAAGGGCCTTGCAGAGCTTGCTTCTGAATGCAGATGGGCACGGTTTGATATCTTATGAAATATGACTGCATAAAGGCTTGCACATGTAGATTGTATATGTTGCAATGAGGGAATATGCATAATGCATTCGGAACACACGAATGCGGTGCTGGGCGGAGCTGTCCAGCACTGTGGTGCTGAAACGCAGTTACAGCACGAATGACTCTGGGTGGCTGTCTCACGCCGCGCATTTTTATCGGCTCTAACACAGATCACCGTACTGTGTTAGACACAAATAGGGTGTTAGTATAAAGTATAGAAATAATAACAGACTTATCACGATCTTTCAAGGTGTTTTCTAGCCGCAAAACAGTTATTTTCAACATCAGAATTGAGTCTGACATCCTATCAACTTGTATCAACCCCCCCATTGCTTAAAAAACATTGCTTCATAGCTTTTGTATTTATGTGTGATGTTGAACGCCATCGACTTAGTAAGTTAATGGTTATATTTCAGAAGTTAACAGCCGTGAGCTCAGGCAGTAATGAACCATATAGCTATGGATCAATATCATGATGCTGTGCCGGGTGAGCGCAAAGAACCCAATATGTGAAAGAATGCGAAAGGGGTGGAGTTCTGCTCCGTTACTTTCCAATCTGGACCATGCAGGAGAGAGATCTCACCGCTGTCAGAAGAGACACACACTTCTATTCTTCCTCGAGTTGTTGATATATAACAAATTGCCGAGGCAAACCCTTCCTACACTTGTCTTTTTTCCTGTAACATACTGATTTGTATTTTTAAGCGCATCTGCAGGGCATCTGCGTGTCTCTCCAGCACAGACGCTGATTCTGTCACCCCGCTGCGGTCCTTGCGCGCACTCGCGCCTGGAGCTGGAGATTGCCGTGAGATTTCACTAAGCGCCGCCAGGACCCACAACTGCCAAACTGTTTGAAGTGGAGAGCTTCCTCTCGTCCCGGGCACCCATGGAAGGGGACGTTATGGATAAACTGGAGGACATGGCCTCAGTGTGCGAGTTCGACCCTATCACGGGGAATATCCCCGCCACCAAAGTGGAGATCACCGTCTCATGCAGGTATAACACGGCATCACTTTATATTGACTAACGCAAGTGTAATTCACCTGTTCATTTCGTTAAAATTCTATAAATGAGTTTAATAAAGTACTGTTCATATTTTTATTTTATGATATTTAACAATAAACGGTTCATGTTGACCATTTAATGTCAAAATTTGGGTATGTTTGCGTAGTATTTGGTTTTCGTTGATAGTTTAATTACATTCAAAATAAATGTAAAAAAATAAAAACAATGCAAAGCAAAAATGCAGTTTCTGAAGTAGGAATTGTAAGAGGCAGTTTCTGAAGTAGGAATTATAAAATGCTGTTTGTGAAGTAGGATTATTAAGAGTGTTAAATTAATAAACAGGTACAGTACATATAGCGACAAGACAGTATAAGTGCCCATAGGGATACAGAGGCAGACGCACGCCCTTCTACACATTGCTATTGTTTTTCATCGATTTTGAACGTGTTTGCGAATTAGCCATTTTTGACGAACTGTTTGGTAAATGACGTCTCTGTTTTTGCTTGAGAAATGCTATATATTGCAAAGGACCATATTTTAAAACTATAGTCCTGAAGTGAGGGACTATGAATATTCATGAGAAGCATAAAAATAACCCCGCCCAGCGAATTAATCTCATTGGATTTACATAACAGTATAAAAATGGAGAGAATTGATTGTATGTCGCAGTCATATAAACTAGTTTATGTTCAGGGTTTTCTCTTCTCTCAGGGTGCCTGTTTGTGCAATATTGTAAGTGCATAGTGTAAGAAATTTTAAGTGTAGAGAAGGCAATATTGATCTTAATGTTTATTTATCGCGGGAACTGAAAAAATGTTCTAAAATGAGGTAAAAATTAATTTCAGTCATTGGGATTCGCAGCCAGGATCGCAGTCGGCTCATTGCTCAGAGTAATGAGTGGCTATTGGTTTGGGTTTTCAGTCATCTGGAAAAGTAATGGATAAGCCTGGCATATTTGTTATGTCTTTAATAGACCTTTATAGTCAATTATATATGCTCCATTCCAATTTAGACAAAATTATTTTACTAAATTTCCCAACTTGATTGTCAAACCATTTTATAATAAGGACAATTTCCTTTTTAAGCAGCTAATAACCATAAGCTTGCTAGTTTCTCATCTGCAAGTTAATAATGCCTGCTGTCTGCCTGGTGAAATAAAAAATACTAATTATGGGTGTAATTTTGTCAGTGATTGTTAGCTGAATAAGTTCTCAGTTACAAAGCGAGACATTAGCTAAATGTGATCTCGACTGTTTTATGAAAGTAGATATAAATTGCTTTATTAGATTGCATTTTTAACTTCTTAATGGTTATATGAGAATACAAGCAATAGTACCTATCATACTATCATACCTCTCATACTTATATACATATTATTGTTCCATTTTCCTATCTGTCTTTTCACTCTTTCTTTCTATCTC
>JAZGTK010019228.1:0-11475 GCA_036877625.1 Ambastaia sidthimunki
TGTAATGATCAAATGTGCAAACGATGGTTACGTAGTGTTTGATGCTATGAGTGTTTCATTTACGAGGACTATGTACCAGTGAGGTAAGACTGTTATATGATAATATCATTGACCTAAGCTAATACCTGGTGGTGTTCCTGATAGCCAGCGGTCTGTTCATGTTCAAACTCAAGTCCACCCAGTTTAATCTAGAGGGTTTCATCATGGTCCTGTTGGCCTCTTATTGGTGGGATCCGTTGGCCTCTGACCCAAGTGCTCATGCAGAAAGCAGAACTTGTTTTGATGTTTTGGTTAGAATCTGAGGAAAATGACTTCAGAGTTTCTGTTCAGCTAAATAAAGTGTGTGGTGATTTGGAATGATGAAGAACATTTGTTTTTCTAATGTCCTTCTTCCTGTCACACAGGCCTTCAGAACCCAATTGACACCATGTATTATCTTCAGCTTCTTATGTTCTTGGGCCTCTGTTTATGGTTAATGAGGGTACGAACATTTTATGGTCCTACGCCTTCAACAGAAGATATGTATTTATATAAATATATGATAATTGTATATAGACTATGGTCTATAGAAGTATAGATACTATAGATGTTATAGAAGTATAGAAATCCCACCAATCAGAATTTAACTTCTGTGTATGTGTTTATTTATTTTATTTTTTAGGAAGTAACCCCATGGTGAGATAGCTACCAGGCAGAGGCAATCCAGACCTTGAGCTTCCACTTTTGCAGACAAATGAGGACTGTTATGAAGACACAGATGATGAAGAAGAGGATAAAATTCTTCATTAGACTGAGAAGGACATAAATAAATGTCATAAAATCTCTACAGCAAAGTAGGCAAACTAGACTCATGGAATGTTCTCCTTTGAGGGCTTTACTTATGGTCACATTGACCACAAATACATAATAGGTCCTAGATATGATATAAAAACACCAGATCCACCTGAAAGGTATCCATCATCTTTCTGTCTGTCTATATGTCTATATATGTCTGTCTGTCTGTTTCTAAACATGATTTGCTTTAATGCAGTAAGTTTATTTTCTCGTAATCAGCGAATGGGAAAAGAAGGAGACTTTNAAAGTAGGCAAACTAGACTCATGGAATGTTCTCCTTTGAGGGCTTTACTGATGGTCACATTGACCACAAATACATAATAGGTCCTAGATATGATATAAAAACACCAGATCCACCTGAAAGGTATCCATTATCTTTCTGTCTGTCTGTCTATATGTCTGTCTGTTTCTAAACATGATTTGCTTTAATGCAGTAAGTTTATTTTCTCGTAATCAGCGAATGGGAAAAGGAGACTTTTTTTTAAGATTTGATATAAATGTACATTTATGCAAAAGCACGTCTCTAGCGTGGGTTACGGCTCCTTCTTGTGGAATTAAGCCGTATTTGCACTTTGTAGCAACTTCTGTAGTTCATCTTCCTAAACTTCAAATCTCAAGCCTTCAGAAAAAATCCAGACCACCGTTTACGTAATACAACCTATAGCTAAACATATGGTTTTATTAACAATTTAACATGAGACAATGTAACTATGATAATAAAGAAGACAAAGTGTTCCAACTACTTTTTAAGATTTAACTTCAAGTTTACTATTAAGCTGTCACCTACTACCTACCTGGACACCTTTTGTAGGGCGTCTGGACAATATAAGCAGGCAGCTTGAAAAGTTTTAAAATACGCCCAAACTTTCCAGCAGAGTAGAGGAGCGGCTGAAATACACCCTGGATATATTCCCCGCCTCTGTATCACAAGAGGAGGGCAGAAATACCGTATCAGATTTCACACCTAACCTCACCATACAGACATGAAACAGGAGCGAATGGGAAGTTAGTCAACGGGACTCAATGTGTTAACATCACTTACCTGTGTGGAATGCGCCAGGTACCAGCGGACAGACGAGCACAGCTTCAGGTAAACCGACAGACCCTTTACCAGACTAATATATATGTGTGCATGTTTATCAAGGGTCATACAGAAGAACAAACCCGCGTCTTATTACAAAAACAAATATTTTTGACAAATATTATCTCTCCGCTTTTAATCGCTGTATTTGTTGATAGTGTTTTACATGTCTATAAAGTACTATAATGATTTGTATAAGTTAAAGCCAGACAATTTAAATGGGAATTATGAATGCGCAATTTTGTGGGCTGGTTGTGTTTTAGGTTTTATAACACTGGCGTGTATGCGGTAATAACTTTCGGTGACTCGTAGGTGTGGTATCAGAAAAGATTCAGCGTTAATTTGGAGCTTTAAAGGTCGCAAATCATTTCAGTGTATTTAATAGAACAAGCCAATGCATGTGTATTCACTCTTATTACTGGCCTGAAGCGAGGAGGAATGGTTTCAATTAAAAGTAGATATATAATAATTCTTCATCTAATGTTTTCATTTTTAAGTCTGTTTTTCCGCATGCAGTTAATGATTTTTTTTCTGTTGCCAAGGCTGTTGCCATAATACTGTGTAGTATTCTGATTTTGCAGACATGCAAGCATACAAACACTCCTGGTTATCAGTTTGTTATAGCAGGTGTTTAGCTTTCCTTCCCCTTGTCTTGTTATTATCTTTAGTGGGCCTTTAATGACCACTGTTGGTGCAGTGTATTCTGTAAGTGTCTGTTTTAGAGTACAGAGTATATTTAAAGGTCTGTTTCAGACATTAAAGGGTTTAGGATGCTGATCTGCTTGTAGCTTAGTCAGAGAATCACAGATTGTGTCTTACAGCCTTGATGGTCATTTATTGTTTATGTGCTCCTGTAGCTCAATTGTTAGAACATTGTGTTAGCAGTGCAAAAGTTGTGGGTTCGATTCCCACAGAATGACCACATATACACTGATTATATGTATAACTTGAATGCAATGTATGTTGCTTTGGATTAAAGTGTCACCTAAATGCATGTCAATTTATCTCTGCTGTTTATGTTACTACAATCATCTCTGCTTGTGATGTTTGTTTGAAATGAGTAGAAGTCACACTTTAGTTCCAGAACACTCACTGTGACATTTTTCCCACAGGTCTTTAACCAACAGGACAATCATGCCGACCCACAGATCTCCTCTCTTCCTTCCAGACCAGATGTTTCTCATCCTGGTGATGGTTCTCCTGATGCTGGTTTCTGAAGTTCACACCCAAGGTTACAATAATTTTGTTGAGGTTAACTTTGCTTCAAACTACAATGATGCTGTTTTGACCGGTTTGGTTTGAGAGGGGACAATTCATTGTAATCATTTTAATAATAAATTAATCAGTTACTGTACTTTAGTCCTTGTAGAACTGTTGGTTCTTCCAATATTAGATCTCCTCATTTTCAACCAAAAGGCAAAGTTTGTATTGTATTATGGTATGGTGAATGTGGCAGTCACACAGGCAAAACCACAAACTGCATAGTTATTTTGTCACAATTCAAGGTGATTTGGGTAATTTTTAAATTATTTTAAAAATATGTCCCAATTAGATCTGCAGTTCAGAGATCTTGAAGTACTGAACTGATGTCTCTCTTTTTTGCATCTTTTGTGGATGGCAATCCCGGTACTTTTTTGTGATTTATGATGCTCCTGAAATACTGACAGAGAACACGTAGCTTTTGTTCGGTTTGGGAAATGTCATCTGCATTCCTCTAAGTCCATCAGCATATGCACCAACGCACATGCTAGAAAAGTGTATTGAAGCTATCAGGAATTCTCCTTCAGAGTCACTAACTTTTTAGGATCTTGTGGCATATTCAAATTATAGTGAAACATTTTACCCAATCTCCCACAACTACAGTACCATATTCTAAGAAGTACCAGCTTTCCCCAAGGGAAGAAAATTCTTGGCTAGCAGAACAACACATAAGAATAGACTTACTGCTTAAGGCCATTGTGCAATGTTGTGGATTCCCCAGACAACTGCACATAGCCCTTAGTACATGTTGCCACATTTGGAAAAGAAGTTTGCCTTAAAAATGCTTGGAATAATTTATATGTCCTCTCTAGGTTTCTTGTTATCTCTGTCCTCTCCAGAGGAAACTCGCTGTGTTTGTGTTTTCCACCCTGTTTTTGTATGAATGATTGGCTGAAGATTTGTTGACTTCTGGGTTGGTGGTGCTGCTCTGTCGATTCTTTTCAGCTCTGATCCGTTGCCAGTTAATGCAGAGCGTTGATATTCCTCTCTTTCAAACAATAAAAAGTGAAAATGGTACGTTGTTACCATAAAAAGCTACTTCTACTAGATTCTTTCTTTAAAATGCAGTCATGCATTTCATGTAGTCAGCTTGATTTAATTATATTAAACAACTTTAACTTAACCAGAATAAAGGGAGTTAATTTAGATGTTACCTCATGAAGTCTGTGGTCCCCAATAGCATAATCCAGACCTTAGAGTCCCTACAGTAGAAGGGGACAAAGAGCTTTGTGCATTTTGGGGTCAGCTTCATTGTAACAGTCATCTGGGCCATGACATTACATGCAAGCAGCCCCTTCAGGCTGACCTTTAACCCCACCAAAAAGCAGATTTCCTGTGGTCCTCAACCCCGTTACCCTGCAGGGAATCACAGGGCCCGCTTTGAGTGCTCACAGACAGCTGGGAAGAAGGAAAGACACAGCGTGAAACATGAAAGAGAGGGATTGTAACAAGTTGGCATGTGGAAATTATGCAGATAGGCCGAGCACAAGGGCAGAGTTGAGCAAAAGAGCAGTTATGAAGGAAAAGGAAGACTGAATATTTAAATATTAGAACTTCTCAGAGGGGAAGTTGAGAAAAAAGCCATTGAGAAGCTTCTAGAGGAAGGCTTTGATCTTTCAATGCGTACATCTCTGTGCATCACCCCCAAAGTCCCACATACAGACCTTATTTCCCATGATTCTCTCTGGCAGCTACAAGCTTGTTTTTGTCCCTCATCAGTGGCAATTCACATGCATTGTGTGTCCATCTGGTGGAGGTTACAAACTAATCAGGGTGATAGTTACTTTCTCTTCAGTTTTCATACATCTGTTTCTTTTATTTTGCTAATGATATGTTGTGAACTGGCATTTCCACAAAAAGTGTTTCATGAAATCTTTGTATTCATTTCCAGGCCGTCTGAAACTGACTGTTCTATCTGAAGATCGGCTGCAGATAAAATGGAAGGAGGCAGAAGGTCCAGTTCAGGGCTACAAGGTCCGTGTGCGGCCCATCACAGGTGAGTCTGTCCTAGCTATGGGTATTAGGTCTTTTTTTAATATCATATATCACCTTTCACACTCCATGTTGTGTAATGTAGTCATGCTTAATAATGTTTAATAATATTTTTGATTGAATGAAAGCAGGTAATTTAGATGTGACCACATGAAGCACTTTTGTAGGTTACCTGACTTTTTTTTACAATGTTTGCATTCTTAGGGGCTAATCTTTATTGGGTTGTTAGACCATGTAATTAGACATTTGGATCCGGAAAACAGAATGTGTGGAGTTCAAAGTGTGTCATTTTAGTGTTTGAATGGGCATGTTTTCCCCATTACAGTTCAATGTGCAGTGGTCTCACATAGCCAGACTTTTAACTATCAGCATAAAGTTTCATCTCCTTGCAGTTTATTTTGGCAAAGACCTTTCTTTCTTTCTTTCTTTCTTTCTTTTTTCTTTCTTTCTTTCTTTCTTTCTTTCTTTCTTTCTTTCTTTCTTTCTTTCTTTCTTTCGTGCTGTGCATTCCTGTCTCTGTGAGTAAGTGTTCAGAACAGGTGAGGAATGGGAAGGCAGGATTTTTTAGCAGTGATGGAATGAGGCCTGCAGTCAGGCATAACCTTTGTTATGAGCCCATATCACTTCTGCCTGAGATCGCTCACATATCTTGTTTTTTACCACTCTGTATGTGTCTCTATCTTTCCCTCAGACCCCTTCTCTTCCCTCTCTCTTTAACTGTTTGTGTGTGTCTCTCTCCCTTCTTTATCTTTGTCTCTCTTATCTGCTTTTCCGCCCCATTCTCTGCTAGGTGAGTCCAGACAGGTCTGTTTCAGTCTCGAGAAAGTTCACACAGTAAAACAAACAGTGTACATGCCCCACAGTGCTGAAGGGAGAGACTGACAGAAATAAAACAGCAATAATATTTGACAGCTATCATGTGTAATAAACTCCCACACTGTACTTTCTGCCTGAGATATTAATGAACAGTTTTGTAACACACATCATTCATGTTACTTAATTTTTTTCTGCATAATTTTCACAGTTTCACTATGTGTAAACGGGTGGTCACTCTGAATTTTAGACATGCAAAATAGTGCCGTTCATTTTCTAGTCCTAAAACCTGGACAATTTTCAGGTTATTGTTTTTTCAAATTCATGTTTTCTATTAATGAATAAAAGAGTTAACATTATTAAAGAGACTTTCAAACATATGTTGCTGCAAATTAAGTTTTTATATAAAGACTGCAACAGTTGTCCAACTCATCCATCATATAAACTCACATGGCAGTGTTGTTATTTTGTAGTAAGCACACATCAATTTCGAAATAACATGAAAGGTTCAACAAGCACCCAGTTTAGGTCCTCAGACTATGTTTTGGTTGATGAATGTGTCAAGCTTAAATTTACCAAGCTTAAATCTGGCTATTCTGTCACAATAAAATTCTGTTTTTGCTTGTGTACCTTCTCTCTGACAAATATAAATGTGTCTCTCTATCTTCTCCAGAGGTTCCTCAGCCAGAGCTGATGCTGACAACCACACGTGGCCGAGCCACCGTGGCAGGCCTGGACTCCAGGCAGGAATACCTCCTCCAAGTCCTGGTGCTCAACGGAACGCAGGAGAAACTCATTGCAAAGAGACGCTTCACCAGTAAGAGTGACGGATGGGGGGCGGGGCATGAAGGGGCGGGGCATGAGCGTATGAGCGAATAAAAGCGTGTCACATGGAAGAAGGTTTTAGTTGGACAAATCGATGAGTAAAATAGGATGCAGGTCATGATTGCATGATTGTTGTAAGTACGCATAAGAGGAAGCCTGACCATGATGGTGAGGATTTTGGGAATTTGGAGATTTGGAATACTGTATGTGGTGCTGAGAAGGGTCAGGGTGGTTGCTAGGACAATGTTAGGTGGTTTAAGGGTGTTCAGGGCGCTTGTTTGCCCATCACAAAAGCTCACGATGGTCTTGGATATCTGCAAGAAACCAAGTGATTTTTTTATACTTATGGTCAGGGGAATGTTTAAATAATGTTTCTGTTGGAGGTACAGTGGTTTCCCTCAGCTGAGTGCTGTATTTGTGCCAGAAACAAAAAACTGTATGTCAATCGAAGATCCCAGCAGCCATGAGCTGTCAACACACAGACCAAAGCTGCAGTCTCTTGGGAATGTTGATGAAACAACTTTTTCACACACACACACACACACACACTGTCTGTAATTGACAGTGTCTAATGGTAGATTCCTGACGGATTACAGGCTGTGACTAACATAGAGGGAAAACTCTGGAATGATGCTTGTGCCTTTACAAGCACAAGACACTTTTAGAATTCCCTTGAAATGCAGCAATTTTCCAGCTGATCGACCACCCTAAAAGAAACCTGATATCAGATGATGAAATGCTTTAATGAAAAACCTTTCTTAGACTTGTCACTAACTGTTAAAGGCATTTTTTTCAGAAAGTTTTTGTTATGGTGGTTGAAAGCAAACTTCACATACTGATAGCAAACACTATAAATAAATAAGTATAAATATATAAGTGGTATAAATAAATTTATATATCTTCTGTGCATGGCGCCGGACCACAAACTGTTCATCCAATCATTGCATTCGGTCTGAATGAAATGATAGGATGTCCTACTTGCCTGTTGAACTATGTATATGCATACATCTGCGCACCCTGCTTGCACAGACAATCTTCTGTTCTTGTGTTTTGGAGGAGGCGTGGCATAGAAGAGGGTGGGTGGGTCTTTGCTTTCAAAGCTAGCTTGCTATGCTAGCCTCCTTGAAATTACCTACCCTATTTTGTAATTTACTAAAATTGCAAAAATTAACATGTAATCATCACTGATTAATACAATGCATTATGGGAAATTAGACTTTAATCTAGGTAGAGATTGGTAATGGGGTAGTGTTCTCACTTTTAGAAGATGCAGACTACCCGTGATAGTTTGTGATGTGAGGTTGCGTGTAGAGTGGGACACAAGGTTACTGTGTTGAGCTGGGCAGGTCTGGACAGGCTGGTCCTGTGGTTTGGCTAGAGGGCCTTGCTTGTGTATGAAGGATTATTCCATTGTTACCTCATAAATACTGAAGTATCCAGTCAGTTTTTCCATGTGATTCTGAAATTAAATTGGCTCTTTCTGACATCAAAAGATGTAAATTGGAGGATAACTAGAATATTAGCAGGATAACTAGAGGAGATTATTAAAACAAAATGACCCAAATAAATAAACTAGTCGGCTAGTGATTTACAAATAGGTTATCTATACTTTTTATCAGACAGTTAGCTGCTTCAAGTAGACATATTATGTTTTCCTGTTTGTCTCAGTTGATGGGTTGCGTGAGGAGGAGTTGATCCGCAGCGGGAACAGAGAGCAGAAGAAGAAAACTCAGCCCAATGGCTCTGGCTCTGGAGAGGTGAATGACATCACAGAGGCTCTGGCAGCCCTCCCCACGGTGCTCTACAGAGAACCAACAACCACAGGTGAACGTCCTGCACACATTGTCTGTCCATCAATTGTTTCCCAATCAGGTTTTGCTTAAACCATTCATGATCTTAACTGCATTAAAAGAACCAAATGTCTTTAAAAACGTGTTTTAGCCGAAGAATGAAGAATGACGTATGTGCATATCTTGTCTCATGTAGGCTTTTATAAGGCAACATCAAATAATGAAGTAAACTACTTAGTTTAAAAAAATACATTGTGGTTTATGCATATGCAGTAACACAAACAGCTTGTTCTATTTATGAGGTCAGATTGAATGTAAGTGATTTAAAGAAGGTTGTAGCTACTCTTTGGGGTAGATTGTAAATAATCCTCATTTAGTTCATGTGATTTAAGTACAAGTAAACCCCGTCCTCATATACAATAAGTTTGACATCATTCTCAATATCCACTTCCAATATTAATTTGATCATTTCTGACAATGTATGACAATTGGTGTTTTAATGGCTCAGCTGGTCACGGTTTGATTTCAAGGGCAAACACACATACTGATAAAATTGTAAGTTGCTTTAAATACAAGCCTTTGCCAAATGTATAAATATAAAGTAATGATTTATGTTGTGCAGTCTGAAAACTTTATGTGAAGCTGCTTTTGCAGCTGACACAGGGTGTGTGAAAGGCTTTAACATACTTTTAAAAAGCACCTTTTGTCCTGTTGTCTCTCTGTTATTATACACTTTTTACTAGGGGAGCCACAGATGGTTAAACTGGCGCCAGCTCCTTAACTTGACCTATTAATAAGAGTCTATTTGCCCCACACACCTGTAATCAATGCTGCAGTAATGGGGTGGGGGGCAGGACAGGACATGGAGGGGATGCTGTACATCTGTGCTGAGTGTGCGGTTAGAAGTAGGTGGGGTATGGGAACACAGACAGAATAAGTAGCTTTTGTCACTCACTGTCTATATCTACAGTATCTGAATGTCACTTTGTGCTTCTTCAAACATTTAAACTTCTACACAATCTTCTACACAATTTCAAAACCTTTAAAACTATTCTAATATGCATTTCAACATCAGTGCCTTGTAAGCACTAGTATATCTTTAGTGAAGTTCCTAATCTGTGTTTAAATTGTATTTTTCTAATAGCTAAATAATTTGAAGATTATTGTTTACACTTAAGACATTGAAAAGACACTGCACAGATTTTTGCAGTGAATAGTATTTGACTTGGATTAGATTAATATTAATGTTTAGCTGTTTCTCTATCACACGTAACATCTCAATGGTGATTTCTGCTGCCCTAGAGCCTCCAGCTTCACCTGAGCTTGAACCAGAAGCTGAGAAAAACCCTAAAGACAAGAAGAAGAAGAAAGAAAAGAACAGATCCAAGACTGAAGATAGAAACGATCCAGAAGAAAACAAACTGAAGTCAGAGAGAGAGGAGATCGCCAACGCTGACAAAACCAGGAAAACCATCCCAACCCAACCGGTCACAGGTGATAATCCTAAAAAACATATCAGTGCATTACATCCTCATCAAGTATGGATTGCACGCCTTCCAACCCTCCATATGATGATGTAAGTCTGCTGTGGAGAAGTTCACACTGGTTCCCTAAACAACCAGGAGCAAAAATGCATGAAGTTCCATCTTGGATGCATTTTAAACCACTTTGTCCTTTCATGATTCCTTCAGTGTAGTGAACAAGTGTAAATTTCCCACTGAGACATCTGGGAATACAGGGAGCATGTTCGGGTCAGAGCTGAACAGAGTTAATGATCTGTGTTGATGTTTCCTGTGTCCGTATATGAGAGGCCTAATAACAGAATTAGGTACAAAACAGAGTTAATGACACTGTGCAGGTTGTTATCAAGGCCCCTTGTGGGCCCTCTGGCCTGAAATTTGTTCCCGCCTTCCTCCCATCCTAAACACATGGAGACAGGAATGTACCATGTGGGAACACACACGTATACGGTACGTGTTAATGCACATTATCTTGCAAAATCGGTGTAACAATAGTTTGGCGTAAGATCAGGGAAGATTGCGAAATGTTTGTAGGTACGAAAACTGTGCAATTTATCGCTCACAGCAATATGTATTTTAAAACATGCACGGACTGAAAGATCATCTCTTATCTTATCTATCTTATCTTTCTGTAAATGTTTCTCACTCTAACTATTCGGCTCTTGTGGTTGCATCTTAGCAGTATCTACGCGGAAGCCGTTTGAATGCAGTGCTGGAGCACAAGCAGATCTGGTTCTTCTCGTGGATGGATCATGGAGCATCGGCCGCACCAACTTCAGGAAGGTGCGTGACTTCCTGGAGGGCCTGGCTGTACCCTTTCACATCGGCCCAGAGGGCGTGCAGATAGGTGAGATGTTTAATGGGTATATACAGTAATGCAATTTACTTCAATATGTAATAATGTTTTATGGGAGATGTTTTTGTTTCCCTCTCAGCTTTGTCTCAGTACAGTGGAGATCCACGCACAGAGTGGAATCTTAATAACTTCACCTCCAGAGAGCCTCTCCTGGAGGCCATCAGGAACTTCAGGTACAAGGGAGGAAACACCTTCACAGGTGAGTGCGGATGTTACCAGCCTGGGATAACATGAAAGCAGTATTGTAAGATAAGTTGTGAACATCTGCCCTGTCTGGGTCTCAGGTCAGGCTCTCATTCACGCCCTTGAGAACAATCTGAAGGAGGAGGCTGGAGCAAGAGCCAACACACCACAGTTCCTGCTGCTGCTGACTGATGGCAAATCTCAGGACGATGCCATCGCTGCAGCCAACAGGCTGAAGAACGCTGGGGTGGAGATTATAGCTATAGGTGAGACCCTCATTGCTTTACAGTGAAATTAAAATCAGAGATGCTTAGGGGACAT
>JAZGTK010019229.1:0-11474 GCA_036877625.1 Ambastaia sidthimunki
CGGACGCGCTCAGGGCGTGGATGTCGAAAGACTACAACTCCCATACGGGCGCAGCTCCATCTGCCCCTCTCTCTCTCCCACCAGACCAGAGACAGAGAGAGATACGGTACGAACCCCCCCGGACTTTCAGAACCGAAATTCGTCGAGATTGGTGAACTGCGACCGACAAGAACAGAAGACCGGATTAAAGCCTTTATCTCGATGCGCAGATATCTTCCAAATGTCGGTCAAACGGGTTAGTGCACATTTGTACGATCTGACATCGTTATCTGGCTCGCTAATTACCTTTAGGAATTATTCACTGTTGTATAGACTATGGAGTCGGTTCTGGGGCTGTGGCATGTCAGAGCGGTTCTGGTTGTCCGGTACAGGCCGATGCCAGACCGTCTCGGAAACATTTAGTGTCGAACGGCGGCGGACGGCTGGTCTTAACATTTCCAAGCAGAGTAATGCAGACCGATAGTTGCTCGGAGGGGAGACTTCGCTGCGCAGGGATCTGAAAATCGCTCCCGCAGTTCAGTACACCTTGCTCTGTACCAAACAACCCTCCTCGTGTCACGCAGCATAAGTGACGATCATCACAAGGGACGCATGCAAAAACTCGGCAACACTATTAGTTTTCAAACACAGTGCAGAGACAGCCAAAGTACGTTGCTTCCTCGCGAAGAAGAGATATCACCCCCCCTAAAATGTGCGCGTGACATTTCTCTCCCCCGTGCATGTTGTCTCGAGCTGTATAATTCAGAAAAGACGTCATAGCTCGGCTCGCGCTTGTGAACAAAATAAAGGGTCACTTTAGTTGGACGCGATCCGGCCGGTTAAGCCGTACATGTTGTTGGCCGGTACGATGTATCCGTGCAAACGTGTCGGTTAGTTTGGCTACATTGTGGCCACACGGAGTATCAACCGTATTGCCTTCGGTTCTTTCTGAGAAATTTATATTTCAGCTAATCCCCGATCGGAGGACCTAGATTGTGTTGTTGATGTGTTCAAACATCGTGTTATGCATGTGGCTATGTGGCTTTTTTAAGCAGACGGGGCGTTTCGTATCACCTGAGAGACTCTTGTATTGTGCGATAGGGTTTTTAGTAGCTCCAGTCTTAACGAGCGAGTGGGCTGGTCAGAGTTTGAGCCATATAACATTTGTGTGTTTTAGGACGATCCATATTTAAATAAGTGCATTATCTCGATGTGCACATGTAAACATTGACTGGTCATCGACTGCTTTATGGTGGCAATTCTGCATCGTGTGGACTTGTCTCCTTTGTGCATCAATGAGCTCCCGGCTGCGGAGCTCCGACAGACTGACCGGGAGACTCAGTCTAGAGAGAGGAGACAATGCTTATTTCTGCCTAAAACCTTATTCAGAAGAAAAACAATACTGACTTTCACTTGATCGGTCCTGTGCTCAATAATTGGAATTCCTCAATGATTAATAATTTTCGGAACTAAACTGTCTGCTTTATGTTTAGAAGAAGCAACGAACCTCTTAAACTTTTTAATTGTCAGACTTTACTGAAGGCCTATAAGGTCAGTTGCGTCTGAGATCAGCCAGACAGGTACTTTCAGATGAATCTCTTATTAAATGTACAGTTTCTTCATATATAAGCTACAGCTTGTCACCTGTATCGACAACGTTGTTCTGCTGCGTTTAGCCGCATTCTGATGCGATGTGACTTAGTTAATGGTATTTATGTTGTGCATATGTGAATTAAGTGTAGATCGATTGTAATAGAAATGTATGTAGCCGTATCTAAAGTTATTTCTGGGCTTTTGTCTAAATTTGTTGATATGAAATTAGTAATTGCATTATATTTTAATTAGGAACATTCATTTTCTTGTTGCTGTATTTCTGTATGTCAAGAGCATTGCTTTATTAGCGCAAAGGTCACGTGTTCGCGTCTTGGGGAACAAACAGGGAAAATTGTATTTATGATGATATCATCGATGGAATGAGATTAAATCACAGCTTGACCACCTCATTAAAAGTTAACATTTTTAGTTATGCGCAGTCTATAACTGTTGACATGAGATGCTTGTCTTTGATCTTATGTCAGTAAGTAAAGCTTCTGTGCTATGTTAGTTCAGACACAGCATCACTTTAATAGTTGTTCTGTGTCTTTCCGCACTGTTGCTGTTTTCTTGATGTGCCACGCTTTGTCCCACTGACGTAAACAAGCAGTAACTTTTGCATAGACCTGGATCCTCTATCCTCAACCCATAGATCTTGTGGTCCACAGGGCTGTGTGAAGGTATGGGATCTGATCAGGACTAGCAATACTGCTGCATAAGAGGGTGAAATTAAGAGTATGCAGATGTAGACCACCTCTTCATCCCATGCAATGCAGGTTAAGAGGATGCTGGTGCAGTGAAATCCAGCTGTGACAGTATTTGCTTGCCCCATAGTTTTTAACTGAGTTTAGTCATTCAGGTGAAATCCTCCCTTTCATCTCTTTAAAGGCAGAGGATGACAGCATGCATTTGCAAATGTGTTATTAAAAATGTAAATTACCGGGACACTGAGCAGTACATTACTGTATTCTTTTACACGGTTGCATCTGAGCGCTATCGGTATCATCTCGATTCCTACTCAAGTCTTGGTCTGAAGGAAATTGTGACATCTTGACTAAGGAAACCTCTGTTACTCACAGGAAGTTTCCAGCCTGTCTCATATCACTGCCTGTAACAAGAGAAGTAGATGTTGTGGCCTTATGGTTAGCGTGTCAGTTTTGTCAGATTATAGGGAAAGAGACATAAAACAAGAAGTTATTTTCATCAATCGTAATCATCCATGTTTTTCTTGATTAAATGTTTTAGAATGATAGAAGTGTTCAGTTGAGTTAGTTTGAGTGGGGCTAAATAGTCTACAATTACTCAAAAAATTTCAAAGTTAAAGCATGGTTTTGCAACATTAATAAGGATTATCAATTGATGTTTGTATCTTGTAAGGATGTCTGGTGAAGATATTAGAAGCTTAATAAATGCGCTAACAAGATTTCAGATGCCTCCTATTAATATATAATGTTAGACTGCAATCTATATCTTTCAGTTAGTTTAATGAGATCTCAGGTGATCCTGAACCTTGAAAACACAAATCATTTATCAAACATTGTTTTAAATAAGATTTGTTACAGAAAGATTAATTTAAAGTGACATTGTAACAGCATGGCTCAGCTATATTTAGTTTCTCATTGATGAAGCAAACATTGTCTAAACAAATTGTCTTATTGATTTTTTTTTAAATATTTGCATTTGTCCTTATTAGCATTATCAATTGAAATGTACGTCCATTGTTAAATTGTTAGCAGATTAATTAGTTTGTCCTCATGTTCTTTATTTTTTAAGTTTTAAAATAATTTTAATTTCAAAGTATAATAATTGGGTTTTTAATGCTCAGAATATTAAATGATATTCTGAAAAAGCACCAAATGCTCAATTTGTGTAATTTGGTCAAATGTCTAAAATAATTCCAACAACTTTTTTCTACTACAGCACTGCACAGTACTCAGAGACGAATCCTGTGAAAAATCGCTCATCCACACACACTGAGTAATGTGTTGAAAAACGCCTATGCAGGTAACATTTCATTGTTATGGTTCCTCCTCTGACTCTTATGTAATACTTTTGTTTTACTCTCCTAAGTCAAACCCACTGTTCTGTTTTTGTTCTCAGGTGGATCCCTCACCAATGAATGTAGGGGATGGAGGGACGGTGAGCAGAGAGAGCAGTGCCCCTACCCAGGTGTCTGAGAGCATGGTGGGGAATCCACAACAGACTCTGCCTCTTGAACTCAGAGGTGACGTACCTCAAAGTCAGCAGAACAAGCTGAGGACGACCACAGACTGCAAAACGCCCGACGTCTGCTCAGAAGCCAGCAAGGCCAGCAACTCAAACCATTGTCCCCAAATCCCCCCGTCCCAACCTCACAGCACTGCTCCTGTGAGCACTCTGTTGCCTGATAGGACAGAGGTTTCTAAAGGCAAGGTTGATGGTGTTGGCATCTACTCCACTCACCAGTGGCCTTGCGGTAAAAAGGTCAATGCAGAGGAGCCTGTAAACTCCATTTGCAGTAGTATAAATCCAAAAAAGAAGACTAACACACCAGCACCCACCCAACCTGTGATAAGCGTTCCTTTAGGGTTCCAGTGTCCCACGCTGTTTAAACCAGGCCAGCCTGTTGCTTTCCTTCCCTCCTCCAACTTTTCTTCTCCTCTTTGTAAGATCACCTTGCCTCCAGGGTTAGGTCAGATTGCAGCATTAAGAGAAGCCACAGCTAGCCAGTTTCAAAAAGACTGTCCAGCGCAAAACCCTTGTTCAAGTACGACACCAATGCTTAAAACATACCCTTATCACTTTTCTGTGGGAAGAGGTCCTGGTGCTGAGAAGAAGCCCCAGTCTTCAGCATCTAAAATCAGGAGTGACTCTTTGTCCAATACAAAGGGCTTTCAAGGCGGATCTGAAAATAAAGCGACAATGTCCTCTGTAGCAGCCCCAGCTATAGCCCTTCCAGTACAGCAAGCCACACAAGGCTCGACTCCACCAACACGGTACACTATCTCTCCCACTGCTGCCATCTGCTGCAGCCCAGCTCTGGCGAATATCACCACTCAAAACAGGCTGTTTAGCCTTGTAGAAAAAGGTTCAACATACCGAGGTGCTGATAAGAACTCACTGCCGTATTTGAAACCGAAAACTCTGTCCACTCCTGAGGAGCACAATGTTCCCTGCCCCGTCGAGTCAAGAGATGTGCCTCTTGATCTGTCTGCAAAGTCCAAACGTCTAAAAAACATTAAAGATGCTCAGAACAGCCCCACTGTGGCCATGGAACATCATTCTGTTGAGTCCAATCAGAAAAATGTCACGGGTACAAAAAAGGTTCATTCATCATCTTTTAGTTCTGCCAGTACATATGGCCCTCATCCAGACACTCAGAGAAATGGTGCAACTCAGAAAGCATCTTCAAAACTAACAAATCATCATGCTTTGCAACCAGCGGCATCCTGGACCAAAGTTTCGTCTCCTGGGTCCTTGAACAACCTCCCTGGTACATACGTCGGAGTGGCAAGTCCCATTCTAGCATCTACTTTACGTAGCAAAGATGGAAAAAATGCTGCTTTTGTTGAAGATATCCAGACATTTGCTAAACAAGAAACTATATCAATAATTGACCAAGGAGAGCAATCAGTTTGCAGAGAGAAGAAAGCACCGTTTGTTGCTAAAGGTGCCCAGCATAATAAAGCCAGCAAGCTCTCAACAGGTACCTGCTCACCTGGAGCACAAGGTCTTTCATCCACCCCATTGTCAGCCACCAGTAATTCACATCCACACCGGAAGTCTGTTGGTGGAAAGAGAGGCAACCTGTTTACAAGCCCAGTAAAATCATTGTGGCATCCACCTAGTGCTTTTTCCCAAGGAACATCATTGCAGAAGAGGCCAAATCAGACTCATACCCCAAAGACTAAGAGCACCCCTAGTTGTGAGACAACCTTGTTTCATAACTCTCAGTTAAGCCCTAAAGTAGAAGATGGTAAGTGGGAAAAAGCCAAATCCCCCCTATCCAACCTAGAGTCAATTGTGAAGCAGAAAACTCTCGAGACCACTGCACTTACTGGTGAGAACTACTGTAATTTGACTGCTGTGGGATCCAAGAGGCCTGAGGTTGTCAGCCTGCAGAACAAGTGTCAGGACTCCACATTGCAGCAGACCCTTACTGCTGGTTCTCCAACATTTAGGCCCATAGAAGGACAAACTATCAAGACAGACAGAACTTCTTCACACACAGATGCCACAGCAGCTGTGAACAGACAGGAGGTCACAACTGTTCTTGTGCCCAGGGTGAAGGGACGAGAGAAACAAACAAAACCGCCTGAAAATCTGCCATCTGATGGAAATCAAAAAATGAAGTCCAGTACTCCTGGTAGAAGGAGTTCTTCTAGTGTAAAAGGAGAATGGAAGGAGAGGAAATTAGCTCAACAGTTAGAGACTGAAACGGCAAAGGAGGACACGGTATCAGAAAAGAAACATTCTTCTCAGGAGGAAGAGGAGATTTCTATACCCCTTCTTCAGAGCCAGACTGTGGAGGAAGAGGCAAAAATGAATGGAGCCAAAGAGGAGATACCGTCCAAAGTAAAGGCATCTGCCACCAAACAGAAGAAACTAAAAAAGACAGCCAAGGAGAAGTCCCATCCTGAAATGCAAAAGACGACTATTGCAATTACTAAGAAGCAAAAAGATAAAGACAGTCCATCCGTCAAGCAAGGCTCCTCCTATAAAAAGGTAAGCTCCATTTCCAGTGGAAATGGATTTGCAAATGATTGTTTCTATTATAGTGTCTGCAATATAAATTCTGTTTTAACTGCCCATGACTGATTACATTAAATTTTTTAATGCAGTCTAGGGTGACTGGTCCTATATATCACAGAAACTATATTTATCTCGATAGTCAATATAGTTATCTTTGCTGTAAATTCAACAAATATATATATTATCAGCTGTGTAAAAGTACCCATTTTTAGATAATCCAGTAAATTAAATGCTTTTTAATTGAAAGATCTTTCATTTCATTTCAATGTTTTCTCTTTTTAAAGTGATGAACACAAACTAAAAAATAACATTATTATAATGAATGATAATATTGGCATTAGTGCAGCTTCACATTATGTAACATTTGAGTTACAAAAGACTGGAAATGGTGTTTACTGTAAACCATTAACTAATATTTTAAAGCAGATGGTTATGACTCTAAATACTGATTGGGTGAGTCACATTCAAAATGATGTACATTAGATATATGCACAGCTGTAAATGAACATAAGTTCAATTCTAAATTAATGGAAGTTTTAATGTTGCACTGAAAACATAAATAACTAAACGCTTCCTCATCTTCCCCATCAGCTGATTTGGGGCATATTCTGATCTAAAATTTGGCATTACTTTGTGTTTTCTCATCATTCTGACATGTAAATAATGTAAAGTCTTACACATTAAAAAGCTTTGCAAGTATATATGCTGTGGTATAAAACATAGCAAAATCTCTACTGATTAACACATTTGCAGTCTAAAATAAAGCAAATGAAAGGAGTGTTCCAGGTTCAAATGAATGAAGGAGCTTTATAGACATGGATCTACCTGTGATCTGCATATTAGAAGGTTTTAAAGCAGAAATTGATGCCTGTATTTTTGTTAAAAAGCATTTTAACTTGCTGCTAAATTGTTCTAAATCATACATTTAGTCTAAACTACTATTGTTTTTTAAATTAGATGTAATTCCTCTGAGTGTTTTCTCAATGTAAACATTTTTGTTATTGTTTGCAATATATTAAAGTCACTAACGTTTATTTTTCACTGACAGGAAAATTGTATATAACTTTATATACAATTGTATATAACCTTTATATACAATTGCATATAACCTTTATATATAAGGTTAATAAGCAATTTTATCTATTCTATTCTGATGTTAACATTTAGGTTGAGGCTACACTTACATTTTGTGTTTACAGTTCAGCTTAAAAATTGTTTTCTGTGGTAAGAGGCTGTGTCCTAGATGCTATGCAGAGCTTCATTTGTAAAGAAGCAAAACATTCTTTTAATAAGTGAGGAAGAATATTTTACATCAGTATCAAAAGTGTTTTTCTACTGGCACATCACCATCAGGTTGTTTTCCAGAATTTAGACCTGCACAGTTCACAGAACAGTTCAGCTACATCACAGAACATTTTACGGTATTCTGGTGGGAAATCGAAATGTTTACCTGTCTTTATTGTGGGCGTAGGTTAGTGACGGGCGTTTTGCTGTGCAAATGAACTGCGCGCGTCTAAGCCCTTTAAAACTCTTTGGCGAGGGATGATGGCATTAGGAATATGAGCCAGTGGTGGGATTATAGAAAATGAGATTTTCCTGCAAAATTTAGCTTAACTAGCCATTAATCTTAATTTCAAATATGTATGTTATTGAAAGACAAAATGCTTCTTTATGAGTTTGTCGAAGTGATAATATTTCGTACTTTATCAGAAAAAAGATTCATTGACCGGAGTGGGAAAAAGTGTGCTGCAAGATGGAACAGATCCAGCCCCCAAAGCAAGAGGAAAGACTCGGAAAAGGAAAAGCAGTCCAGCTAATGTAGAACACTCCATCACCAACAAAATAGGTACTGACCCAGCTTGTAGTTAAAGGTGAAATGTGTAATTTGTATGTTAAAATACATTTTAATATCCCAGTTTAATATGTAGAGACAACTTTAAGTGAAATATTGGCAGATTGACTTTGAGCCGCTTGGCATAGCAACAATGACTCAACCAATGGCATGAGTTTGGAGGCAGGACCACCTGTTTGCCTGACCAATGGCAGTTCGGGCGAGATCTGTAAAGCTAGTTTAAAACAGCTGAAGTTTTGTGACATGAAAAGAAATTACACACTTCACCTTTAACAATATAGTGTTGTTTAGTTTGTAGTGTAACCAGTTAACAGTGTTTGCAAACGGAATTGTTTCCAAAACATTTGTCATGGAATTCTGTCTTGGATGTTTCTCACAGATTCTGAGAGCAGCCCGTGCAGAAGTCCTCAGGTTGAGAGGGACTCAAGTTCTCTCAGCAGTCCAGGCTGGCCTAGTAAAGAATCAGACTCCCACGAAGAGGCGTCTCCGCGGTTAAGGCGAGGACGTAGACGAACTGATGAAGCGTTGCTCCGAGACTGGAGCTTCGCTGCTCCACCTACTCCTCCCCCTCCTCATCCCCCCTCTCCACCGCCTCCCACCCCACCACCTCCTGTACCAATCCGCCGGCCGCGCGGCAGGCCCCGGATCAATCCTCTGCCTGTGGAGGTGGAGGCAAACAAGGACAGACCCAGCGAGGGTGGGGACACCTCTTCAATAAAGAAAAGGAAACGCTGCAAGAATCGTAAATATCAGAACGGGGAATACATAACAGAGAAGGATAAGGTGGCAGATGGAGAGGAGGAGAAGCAGGGCGTGGAGGATGGTGAGGCTACTAGTCAGTAAAGATGTTTGAGGCTTAATGAACATTCAGTTGAAATTGTCATTCTGTCCCCTAGTTGCCTTGTGTTAATATTTAGTCTGGAATTACAGGTTAAAGGAACAGTTGACCCAAAAATGAAAATTCTTTCATCATTTACTAACCCTCATATCCATCCAAACCAGTGTGACTTTTTTGCTCCTGAGAAACACAAAAGAAGATACTCTGAAGTATGTTGATAACAAACAACATTGGCACCCATTGACTCCTATTTTATACACAACCACAAAGATATTTCTCAGTATATCTTCTTTTTTAGTTGAAATAAGTCATATAGGTTTGGAATGACATGAGAGTGAGTAGATCATGAAAAATAGTACATTTCTCTTTGGGGACTAATCTAATCTTTGTAGGTCTTTCTTGGCTATTTTACAGATTATACTTTCATTGAAAGCAACACCTTTTGCAATGGCCTTTACCGAGAGCTTTCAATTAATCCATGCATTTTTAAAGAATGATGTAATAAAAAGGTTTGGGTTGAAATAATGATAATTTAGCTAATCATTTGCTAATTGTCAGTCTGTGCTATTATAGATGAGAAGATGGGTGTGTACCCTTGTCTCAGTGCCACACTGAACAGTGGAGGGCCCAGTCCAGATATCAGCCCAAGACGGACCCTGTACACACGCTCAGGCTCCACTCGACCTCAAGAAAGTCCTGCCACCCCACTGCCCACCGACAAACCCTCGGGAAAGAGGAAGTTCAAAAGTAAACACTTGTGTGATACAGAGGAGCAGAAGAAGGTTAGCTGAAGCAACTTTTAATCCTTTAAGCAGTTTTAAACAATGCTAGTGCGGAATCATGATTGTCAGCAGTGATCCCAACATCACAGGGAGAGTTCTGGGATGAGCTTGGGAAAATTTCAGTTTTTTTTAAACATATAAAAACAGAATTTCTTACTTGAACAAAACATTTTATTCATTTTTGCAATACTTTTACCAAACTTTTAAAAATGTGTTTAAATGAAACAAACAAATTATTTTTTGTCAATTTATATGACTCATCTACAGGGTTATATAGCTACAGCAGTTTTCTTTGCTTGTCTCATACACCTCCACAACAATAAAACACTCTTTTTTGTTTTCATCCCATAAGATGTCATCACAAGTCAAATTGATGCCAAACTAAATCCCCACAGCACGACTCACTGTACTAAAGGCCAATTTGTTGCACTATTGATAATTTAAATTACATCCACAAGGGATACCTGAACCATATTTATTGGGTTGTAAGGGCAAATAAGGCCAAAATCGAGTGTAAGCGCCATTATTTTTATTTTTCAGTTTGTCTATTGCTGCCCTCTAGTGGCATTCTGAGTGTCCACAAAGCGCATAAAAACGATGTTTGTACTAGGAGGGACCACGAACCAGTTGCTGTCTTCTCAATGTCACATTCCTCATTCATGTTTTTTTATTGTCTTTTTGTTTTATCAGCTCAAGACAAAGAAATGCGGTCTGGGTAAACGCACAGGGACCCCCATGCCGGATGAGGATGGTCCTACCCCCAAAAAAACAGCAACTTCTTATATTTCTCCCAAGCAGTCAACATCACCACTCTCGGGTAAGAAAGGGGCAGCCGGGAAATCAAGTATCCCAGAATCCACTCCAAGCCGTCCAGTGCCTCCAGAAGTCCGGCGTCTGATTGTGAATAAAAATGCAGGAGAGACGCTGTTACAAAGAGCTGCTAGATTAGGTTACCAGGTAAAGCTTTTTTATTGCATTGTTTATGCCTAAATATATTCACATTTAAAGTAAATGCACAAATGTATATTTCACAAATGTAAAATGTTTATTTCAATTGTGTCTTGAGTTGTTCCTCAAGAAATAGTTCAACCCAAAATGACAATTCTGTAATCATTTACATAGTCCTACATTGCATCATTTACTCTCTTTTCTACATAATAAAGGTTAATGGTAATTACTAAGACTTTCGAGCACTAACATGTTATTTTGGAGTTTGACAGACCCAGTTCACATCCACTTTCCCTTAGTGACCATGATATAAAAAAATCAAACCTATTCTTACTGCGCTGATAGTGGCATGTATGACATCGGCTGTTTGATTTATCAGCTTTTAATAAATTGCTTATTTTTAGGATGTGGTCTTATATTGCTTGGAGAAGGACGTGCGAGAGGTGAATCGCCGTGACAACGCGGGTTATACAGCACTGCACGAGGCCTGTGCGCGAGGCTGGACGCACATCGTACAGGTGCTGCTGAAGCACGGGGCTGATGTGAACTGCAGCGCACAGGATGGCACACGGTGAGGATGCGTGAGGCCTATACAGGCAATATATATATGTATATATATCACACATATATGTACATATATATATGTGTGTGTGTGTGTATGTGTGTGTGTATGTGTATGTATGCATATATAAATACATATGTATATACATATGTGTATGTATGCATATATATACATATGTATATACATATG
>JAZGTK010019230.1:0-11473 GCA_036877625.1 Ambastaia sidthimunki
TGTACTAAATGACAATGAATGTTTGTGTATGACAGATAACATGAAGATGTTTCTCATGTGTTTGACACAGGAAACAGAGATCGTGAACACAGCTGTGCTGAATGGAAAGACAGTGGCGGTCCCGGTGAAGGTGGTGACAGTGGGTGCAGATGGTGCTGTTACAGATGTGTCAGACACAGTGCAGTGCCAGTCCACAGATGAAGATGTTGTTAAGGTCAGTGTTGCCAAGACCATGTGATAACAGTGCTACATGACTTGATTTTGACTGGTGAATCCTGTCTTATATTTAACTGTTGTCCCTGGCAACCAGTCTCCAAAACTGTATCTTGTGTAACTCTCCTCTCTTCATCTTTTTCAAGCATAATTAAACCAGTTCTACACAAATTAAACGAATGAAGAAACAAACTAATGTTTTGTTATTTTTACTTATAATTAGTGTGATAATGCTCAAACAAAGCTTATAATAAATTGCATTCACACCTAGTAAAGTTTAACAATGATTAAAAAGGTGATAATTGTTTATTATGTAAGGACACAAAGTCACTGATTATAATTTAAAAAATGCTGTAAGGGTGAATTTGAACTTAGATTAGAATAAATCTGATTAAAAATAAATACTTAATTAAACTTCGGCAGCCCAGTTTTGTCCAGCTGTCTGTTATCACTTTGTAACCCTATATTGGATATAATATTTATGTATATCTACTTTAACTATTTATTACAACACATTGTATATTTTTTGATCCTTTTAAATGTATACAGCTGCTCACGCATGAGCTAAAACTCAATCATGGTGAAGTCCATATATTTATAATATCACTGATTACTCATTAAACCAAAGCTGCTGTAGGATTGTGGGATGAAAATTTGTTTTTGACAAGCCTATCAAGATGAGATTATTAAGACATACATTGCTGTGATTTTAAATGACCCAGAAAAGTAATATGTAATCAGATTTCACTGCGGGGGTTCGTTTAATGCTGATGAGTTTGCCAATGATCGCATGAAGGTCTTAAATTGCTCATTTCAGTCTATATACATACAATATTTCACTGGTCACACTTGCTGTGACTCAGCTGTGAATCATGTGAGACACTCTTAACAAAGCGTGTGTGTGTGTGTGTGTGTGTGTGTGTGTGTGTGTGTGTGCGTGTGTACGTGCGCGTGCGTGTGTAATATAGTGATGTAGATGACATAAGTCCTTCCTGAACATCTGTTTAGATATTGAATTATTATGTACCATTTCAGATAATTGTTCTGAGATTGATTTAGTGTAGCAGTCTATTAGCTTGCCGGCAGCCAAGACAATAGATTGTTAAAGAAAAAAACATGTAATGCATGATGAACTAAATTACACAATCTTCATATCTCAACTGCTAGCACCAGTACGCTAAATAACTATATAGTGCTTCATCGTATCTTTACAAATAAAAAAATCGTATCTTTTAAAATAAAAAAAAACATTTGCATTTTAGCTTCATGGTGGTTTTGCACAAGTAGCTCAGTGGAAAAATTTAAGTATGTGTTCATTGTTTTTGTGTTTTTTTCTTATGAAATGCGAAGTCCTGATTAATGGAAACAGAGATTTTAAAAATAAAAACAAGGCATCTGTCACAAGCTTGTCTGATTTTGTGTAACAAGATTGACATACTGTTTATTAACAAGGCTCCCAAATTGTGAAGGGTCACAAATTCTGCTCGCCTCTGTTATTGATGTAGCCTGTTTAATTTAACAGTGAAATTATAATGAAACTTTAGCAATCCTTGAATATGGCTGTAAATACAAATCTAATACATAAGGTCATTCTGAGACCTCTTAACTTCAAATCATGGCATCTAATGTTCTTTAAATTACAAAAGTAATCTGGTTAAATTCCCCACATCTGAGAACAGTAGTGTTTGTAAGCTGGCCTTGATTAAAGAATGTAATTCTCACTCAACAGTGAGAAATTTCTGGAATCTTTCCACGCTTGACATTTGTACTTATATCAACAAAGCAGACCGCTTTTAACACTTCCAAAACAACATGTGTTCAGAGCAGGTGCTTGTTGTGAGCTATTTACAGTAGCTGTTTATCCTGTCATTTCTCTCCTAAATAACCTTGATATTTTTTCCCTCTGTATTCAGGGGTTTGTGGCATCCTTCACTTGTGCAGTCATTTATAGACTGTTTTGCGATTTGTTTCTTGTGAAAACTGAGTTTTCTAACACACAGATGTCTATCGATCAGGTTGACAGTTTGAGTTCCCTCAGTGTTGTGTTTGAAAGAGTGACCAATTAGCTTGTAAAATGCACTCATGGGATGAGTGTGTTGCATGTTGTGTATGCATTCACGTACACTCACAAACATTTTGTAAATGGCTGTCAGTACAGAAAATGTACTAGCCATGAAACCGTATGTTGCATTTCTTTTATTGACATGCATGAGTTTGGCAGATGCTTTTATCCAAATTGACTTATAGTGTATTTAGGCTATACATTTTTTATCAGTGTGCTTTCCCTGGCAATCAAACCCAGAACTTTTATGTTGCTAACGCAGCACTGGACCAATTGAGCTACCATACAAAATACAGTATAAGATGATATGATATTGTAATTGTATGTTTAGATCAGTGTAGATCAATGGAAGCTGGATGTTTTACAGGATTTTGTAATTCTCTTTGAGAGCTTTGTGTGACCAACATAAACTTAATGACTTATTTTGGGTCATATCTTAATGGTACTATAGTTCATATACATTGTGGTGGTCTGAGACACTTGTTGGCTTTTTTCACTTTGCAGAGAGACTCTCTCTCATAGCTCATTTAAACACACACCTTATTACCATATAGTGCAGAGTACTTGCACATGATAATAAACATGTTTAGCAGCAAATAGCAAATGTATGCTAATTTATATATGAATATGGGTCAGTGTAGTTCATTTAAAAACCTCTCCCATCTGTCTGGAAGCACTTGGACCTGCTCTGTCACAATGCTTGCATTATTGATAAGATGCTCAAACCATGAGTGCTGAATTTAGTGTCAAGAGTCAAAAAGCAGATCGCTCTGTAAACTCCCTTCAAGAAATCAAACATTTAATACTGCTCACAGAATTTAAAGACAAACAGATTCATTTAAAACTCATTTTATAGATTTTTGAACCTTTTGTTTTCCCTGAAGTTTTTATTTTTGTTTGCACCACAGACTCATTATTTTGTTTTTAAAAGCCATTTGTATCCTCTTCCTGATTCTGAGTACTGTATCTTTAAGACTTCTGTATGTAAATGACTTCTGTAATGATTGGCTAACCTTTGTACATGTGAAAAGTGCCAGCATTGTTCACTTTGCCATTCATTGCAATTCAAACATTTGTGCTATTTAGTTAATAAACGTTAATCAATGAATGGTCTGAGTGTGTTGAGGGGCTTAGTGTATTGATCTTTTTCATTTAAAAATAGCTGAAACACATTCTGTTCTTAAAGGTATGACCCCTTTTACATAAGAGTTGACCATAAGACCCTCAAGTCATGATTGCTCTCAGGCACATTTGTACATAGATGCAACAATAATGTGAAGGGCTTCAATTTTGTACACAATGCATTCTGGTTATAAAGGGCTTGCGGTAACAGTCTCAGGTTATTTACGGTGTTATTTAGCCAGTGGGGCAGCCACATAAGCACAGGTTATAAAATAATAGTGTACAATCAAACTGGTGTCTTTAAGAAGATCTTTAATTAAATTGAGATTTATTAACCGGACCCTTCTGTGAAAGTCAATGTATTTTAGTGTGTTTGTGCATGTGTGTGTGTGCATTATGAATCAATGTAGCTGACTCTTAGGCCATATACCTTGATTGTGCTATAGAATAAAGATGGAGAGATGTAGGGATGGAGAGAGTACAAGGAACTGTTATCTAAAGAATCTTTTCAATGGAGTTAGTAAGACACTTGATGTAAAACACTATTGGGAGCCAGTCAGGTAAAACTGATGACCACATAAAAGAGGTGAGTTTAGATTACAGGTTCTCCCTAAAGAAGTGACATAGACAGTCAATGCCGGACCTCCATTAGTAGTCAACCGGCGTCCGGTCTACTAGATGAAAGTGTGGGGAAGTCAAAGTTAAATGCGTTTTTCTTGGATGTGTTTCAACTCTGATTATAAACGCTTTAAATAACATGGGAAAAAAGTTATTTTCTCCAAAGAAGACCCCTGAAGTTGTAGCTTAAGACCCGGTTAATTGTGCTGTCAGACCTGCTCAGCCAAACACGTGTACAAGGTGCCTGTTCGTGGGTCTGTCTTCTCAGATGGGGGGGTTGATTGGCTGAATCTGACAGGTAGTTAATTTTCCAAACTAAATCGTCATGGTTGTAACATTGTGGGTGAGGATTCCACACACTGTGGCAATGATTAATGATGACACCGTGTGTGTGTGTGTGTGTGTGTGTGTGTGTGTATGAGAAATATATTACAGCTACGCAGCATTAGAAACATTACCACTGGTGTAGGACTAGTTTAGTGCTTACTTTCAATGTGCTTCATTAATGAGCAGTTACTTTTTTTTAGCATAAAATGACTGTCAATACTTAAAATAATTATTCATGATTAAAGGTTTTCTACTGCTATTGATTCTTCATACTTGTTATTGCTTCAGTAATATTGAGTCCACCATACAGAGGCTACGAATGACAGTGATGCTACTATCTGTAAAGTCTGGATTTGATTTCTGAAAGTGTTAGTTGTTAGGAAGATCTTTTTCCATCATTTACTAAATGTCACCCTGACTGTAAGATTGTTGATTGTTGTGATTGTTAAAACGGGGAAGTTAAACAAGAAGAATATGTTCATAGTTAATGTGAATGGAAAACAGACATCCAACAGTTACAATGCAATTAAATCCAATTAAAAATAAATGCAACAGTGGCTTAAAAAACTGAATGTCCTTTCAAATAGTGTTTAATTTTTGTGTTCCAATTGGAATGAACTTTATACATTTTAATGAGTGTCATTTTGGAATACTTTTTGGTGCTTCTGCTGATAGATGTGTTAGCTCTGTTAAATTAAGCATTAAACGTTTAATTAATCTCATGTTAGCATGTTAATATCGGCAGCCCCTAAAAAAGTCTGTGTGCTCAGAGTAACAGAGATGAGAGAGAGACAGAGAGAGACAGCAGACAGCTCTATCAGTCAGACAGGCATGAAACAGACTCTCACAGCTCTAACAACCCTTAAGTGCAGAAAGCAGCACAACCTGATGTTCTGATACTGAAGTCTTGTCTTACTGCTCTCTCACTGTCTGTGACGTTGAGTAAGAGGCAGGAATATGACTCTTGAGTTTTTGTAATGCCATTATTTAGCCTCATCTGCACACTTACTGTCAGGCCTCATATATAGTGTGAGGTTCAAAATAGGGTCTTTTTTAACTTTCATCAAATGGTCAGTGAAAGGAAATGATTTGATCATTTTAATGTTACAACACCTTAGAATAACAATACGTGTTGAATGCAGTCAGCAAAACACATTTCTTTACTAATTATTTCCTTGTCTAAGGTTCAAATTATATAATTTAGGTGCCACAAAAGTTTTGTATTTAAAAACAGTGGGGAAATAATGTGTTAACAGAGTTATGGGAAAATAATGGGACGCAGCTAAATATTGCACTTTTTGGTAAAAGTTGAAAAAAATGTTTGACAGAATACACAGAAAGCATGAAAATTGTGCAACCACAAAGTGTGACATTTGTGGGCATTTCATTAGCTTTAAAGAAACAGTAGATGGTAGAATCTGAATGTTTTAATCGCTCTACAGGGAGCATAAAATTATTCTACTGTTCTCAGAAACTTTCTTATCGGAAACTAGAAATAGATGTTTTCACAAATATGAAGGAGCCAGACAGCTCTATTAATATGAAAGGGTTATGCACAATGTGTGTGTGTGTGTGTGTGTGTGTGTTCTTGCATGTCTTAATACTTTTATCTTTGAGCTGCTGGCCACACATTGGTGTGTGTGTGTGTGTGTGTGTGTTCCCTCTGTAGTTTCTGTCCCTGTCACATCCTGTTTTGAGGAATCAAAGTTAGTCAGTCATGAAGGCCCATTTCAGAAGGGAACGTTCAGCCAAGTCATTTCACCTCATTTATGAAAAGGATGAGTCTGGAATGTGGCCTCATAATGCTCTACCAAGATGAAGAGACACTGACACTGTGTGTGTGTGTGCGTGTGTGTGTAAGATACAACTGTTTAGCAAGTTTGCTCATGAACACTAGCATACCTTTTGCAGGGGTCATTGTTAACTAAAATTTACTTTTCTCATATTGTCTTTGCTCTGATGTATGGTCGATCTATGTTAAATATATATTTTCTGTCACTGAGATGTATATTGTATTGATTTCAGTAATACATAATATTGACGTAATATGAAATTCACTATGGTGTATCAAAATAATTCTCTTTTTTCCCCTCACCTCTCCATCACCAGTTTCCTCTTTTTATTGTCAGATATCAGACAGGTGTGACTATATCTATGTGAATGGCAAAGAGATGAGGGGACGGGTTCGAATGCTGGTGAACTTCACCTTCGGTTATCTGAGGGCCCAGCTTGAGATGAAGGTTTGGATCCCCAAACTGCCTCTGCACATTGAAGTTTCCGATACAGAACTCAGTCAGATCAAAGGCTGGAGGATTCCTGTAAACAGTAACGCCCAGAGGTATGAATGTTTGAGTTGGATAATATTGAAAATATTGTAATAATGTAATCTGGAAATGCCTGGAATTCTACAGAAAGCTCTGCAGATGTTTGTAGAACTTCCAGTCAGAAAGTTACTATACATCCCGTTGCATGTTTGTTTATTTTATTTTATATATTTTGGCTAATGTTTGTTTGGTACTTACAATGCAACATTTTATTATTTTAAAATACATTCCACATCATTCTGCAGATGTGTTTTTCTGTTGAAAAATGTATATAAAATCCACAGATTCCATTTAGACCTTCCAATCAGTGGGTCTGAAAGAGCCAGAAGATGGAAGCTAAGCCAGCAGGCCTGAGGGTGTTGATCGATTTAACCCTAATGCAAATTCTAAATACTAAGATTTCCCAGCATGCACTTGGTCTCTTGTTTCTCCTTGCGTCTCTCATAAGTATGTGGACATATTTCACCTCACCCCTCATAACCCACAGGTATGCTTGGGTTTGTGATTTCAAAATAGAATCAAGTCAATATATACGATTTTCTGGAGGTATGAAGGCAGTTTCCTTTGTGTCTCCATTTCAGTGATTTCCATGTGACACAGTGATTCACAATGTGTGTGAGAGGCTGAGAATACAGTACACTAAGAGAATATGAAACCCTTCATTGGTGAAATCTGTAGTTCCCAGTAGGTGTAAATGCAGCAGGTGGATTGTGAATCCAGAGTTTGAGGAAGACTCTTGAGATATTTAGAATGGGTAAATCAGGGATTGATAGTTTAGTCAAAGCTAAAACAAAATATTTCATACATCACAGAATCAGTAGGGTGGCATTATTTCATAAAAAAAATGTTTGTTACATGTCCCAACACAGTGTTCCTTATTGCCATCAAACCCCATATCATCCATGCGTTCAACCCGTGTCATTTGTAAGTAGAAATGTATATTCTATTTAATAATGCATAATCAAAACGTTCAGTTTAAGATCGTGTTACCAAAGTAACTCACCGCCTACTAATTTGTTATACCTTGTTGTAGCTTATTTATGGTGACACAGCTTCAAGCTGTTAGCTGCTAATGAGATGTTCACGGTATGAATATTGGATGCTAATTGCTTTATGCTTCCTACTTGGTTTGTACATCAACCTACTGCTTGTATATTTTTATCTGTGTATATTTTTAACATTACATTTAAAAGACATCTGTTAAAATTACAAGCTTTCGTATTCTAATGTGAGTGAACGAACCTTGTATTAAACATCATGCAAGAGTTGAGAAGTACTGACTGAATTAGGTGTTCCTGTAGCTCAACTGGTAGAGCATTGTGTTAGCAGCACAAAGGTTGTGGGTTCAATCCCAGGGAGTACAAGTACTGATTAAAAAAATAAAAGGTATACCTTGAATTTACTGTGAGTTGCTTTGGATAAAATTGTTTGCCAAATGAATAAATGTAATGTAATGCAGGTTTTGGCTCAACATGCACATAAGTGTTGCAGCAGTTTATTGAGTCCACTCCTGCAATCTGTTTTGTGTTTGTTGCCATGTATGTTGTGCACTATTCTGAAAATCCTAATAAACTTAAGGTGAATGTAATCTTGGGGCAATGCATGAGACCTTGGACAATGCTGGTCAAATTAGACTTAAATAAAAATGAATAGGAAGTCCTACAACAGCAGGGTCTTCAGAGTACAGTGTCTCTGGCAGTGGGAGGTTGTCTGTCACAGGGAATCGTGTGGTCTTTAATGAGGGGCTCAATTGCCGTCCTCCTGACAGCTTCAATCTCAGAGAGCACTAACAAGACGGCCACCTGATGCAATCATGTTCCGATTCAGTGACAGAGACCCAAAGTCCTCTAATGCCTGGCTCCTATGACAATAATGCCCATTGCGGTGGTGACACCTTTAAAGCCCACCCACTCATGTTGCGCAGTCACATTTGTTACTGCACCAGCTCCCACGTGTTTGTTAGTGTCACGTCTGTGTCTGAACGTCGCTCAGTGTTGCTTGTTCGGTCAAATGCTGATGTTAATGCTAAATTAGAAAATGATTTTATGAGGCATCCCATTGCGGATATTGAAACTTAAAGGAATAATACAATCGATAGCATTTGTGGCATAATGTTGACTGCCACAGAAAGTAATTTCGACTTCTGTCTTAAACTGAAAAACGACCGTGGCGTCCCATGTTTGTTCTGTTCGACCTAGAGATATTTCTTTGTGGAAGAGAGAAGAAAATGTCCATTTAGGCCCAACGCAATAAAATATCACAGAGGCATGTTTGTGTTTCTCATTCGCTGTGGATTTTCCTCTCCACACACTCTCATTTATATTTATCAGGGCGTAATAGGCATGACCTTGATGATGTAACAGCGTAATGGTTTAATGCTAGTGGGCCCTGATGAGCCATTTAAGTGTTGCCAGATCTCGTTAGAAAACAAGCAACCTGGTTCCACAAAACAAGCCCAAAATAAGACCCAAATAACTTATGAATATTTACTGCTTATATAACACAAAAACAGGCAAAATGGCTATTTTACAAATGGCTTGATTTTGTTGATCTCATTATAGCGTAAACTTGTGTACATTAAACCAGGCTAAACTCCCATAAACCTCTAAAATTAATCGTGCTCCAAAGAATTTGTGTTATTATTATTTCCTGTCACAAACACAAACAAATTTTAAAAAATAAAAAGATTTTGTTGAATTTGCTAACCAATTTGTTGACTTTTTCTGCAGGTTACATGAATACACCAGTTGGTGGTGCCAAGCAGATATTTTGTGTTTTTTCTGAGCGAGTCATTGAATCATTCGATCAGTGATTCAGTATCAGCTGTGTTCATTCAGTAGTTGCAGCTTCTCACAACCCACACTCTATTTGGTCATGCTAATCAGTCTTTGAAGGCAGGATAAGCAATAAATATACAGTGTAAGAGAAAACAGTAGTCACATTATAAAGCAGATTTTAGTGAATGAAAACAGTCAGTGAAAAGATCTTAATAAAAACAGTTAATTCACTTCAAATCTTCATTCAAAACACTGTTATGTTTCCTTTGAACAAACACCACTGCTCCTGTTAGTAGTCAGTCAAACTTTGACTAAATATGGGCAAAAAATTAGCAAGCCAAAATGTAGCATCCACTATTGCTCATATTTAGTCACTTTATGAAAAACTAGTTTTTCTAGCCCAAACTAGCTTATAAAAATAAGTGGACATGGCAACACAGATCCATTTGTTTACAGTATGTGTGTAAGATAGAGAGGAACCGATGGGCTTTTCAGCCTCTGCCAAATCTAGCGCCAGTTGGTCCGTGTAATGCGAGAGACAGAGAAAGTGACCCGAGAGAGCATTTCTGCACTCATGCCAAGCCCATCGCGCGTGGACTGCCAGACTGCCCCTTACTTTACTGGATGGTGTTAACAGTGTTCTCTCAACACCAGGCAAGCGTGATAAAGTCCCAACACTGGGAATGGCTATTCCTGTCTGTATCAAGAAATTACACTGCCTGAGTGAGATATGTTGTGTTGGTCGGGGCTGCCCCTTAAGGGATATGTCTGTTCTGTGAAAAATATTGTTTATTGAATCATCTTCTGTTCTCTTGTGTCTGTACATAAACAAGCGTCGCCACTGTCGGCCTGCCCAGAACAACGGCTGGATAAATCGCAAAATGCCATTTGTAAATATTTCATCCTTCCCTATATTTGAAATTGGGACTCTTTAAAAATACATGGATCCATTCTTTACACTGTAATAAGGTTGCACTTTGTTTTCTGGTTAAACTAATAAATAAATAGAATAAAAAGGGAAGCTTCAGGCTTAGGACTCTTATATTTTTGGAATTGTCATTCAAGTAAAAATGCACTGCTTACTTTGATTACAATACTTTGATTGAATTTATTAAATCGTATATTAATATTTAGTAAGAAAAGATCCCAAATAAAAAGAATTCATTTCATTCATTCTTTCATTCATTTTTTCAATCAAACCTTAAAGAGAGTTAGGGGCGCTCACGATCTGGCAGGGATATTTTGCACAGATGTACAACATGAACACTTTCTCCCAGTTTTCCTCTTTGACACATGATTTGCAATGAGTTATGGTGTTTGTATTTGTTGAATTGTGAAACATTTGTTTAAGGAAATGAATTGTTTTTCTAGGGCAGCAGTCTTACTATTTTATACATTTATGCATTTGGCAGATGATTTTATTTAAAGCCACTTGCATGTATTCCTCCTATACATTCATGATTATATGCATTTCCTGGAAATGAAATGCATGACCTTGCCATTGTCAGCACCATGTTCTATATGTTGAGCTATTATTAACAGTATTGCTCATATATTTCTGTAATGCATTAAGGCAGTATAGCATTTATAGCATGTAATTATAATATATATTTCATTTATATCCTAAATATCTATAGTTACATGGTAATATATTACATAAAAAGAGAAATAATGAAGTAGAACAAAATAATTGTTCTGCCGTGTGAAAGGAAATGTTTCTGTGTTGTAATTGGTGTATTTGATTAGGCTTAGATTGAATTTGTCATGCATTTGTTCTGCATTATAAATGGGTGAGATTACAGTACTGAGAAGGTCAGTCTGACATATTACAGTAATACACACACTGTACACACACTCGCTCACACACACTGTTTCTTTATTTTGTCTTACCGTACAAAAGTCTACATTTAAAAGAGTCTGACCTTTAGTTTTTCACCTTCAGGAGATGTGCTTCAGTGTAAATACACATTTTCAAACCAATTTTGCCTAGATTTCTGGAACACCTGTGATTACTGAAGCACATTAGGCAC
>JAZGTK010019231.1:0-11473 GCA_036877625.1 Ambastaia sidthimunki
GTTTGAATTCCAATCCTAAAGTGTGAGCAATAAAACTAGTGATTTTTCAGTAATCAAATGAAACGAATGATCACAATAAAAAAATAACAATGAGATCGTTTTGTCTTTTTGTTTATTAGAGTTGACTGGCACCAGAGTACCATATCTGAGTTTTTCGTTTGCTACATGAATAATTTTCCAACAATCTGTACCCTTCTGTGGTCAGTCTACATACTCAAACATTGAGAAGGATATAAGAAAGAAAATGCTTTCATTTGTCTTATTGTATTCACAGACTAGCTGAAAGGCTTTGGCACCTTTGCACATCTCATTAAGAATGCCCGGTTTAAAACACTCCAAAACTTATTCAAGTCTTTCTGCTTTCTTCATCAGACAATGACATGCTCAGATTTTTAGTTTAAATACATAGCTTATAACTAGGAATGTTGCAGTCAGCAGTTGATGCTATTTAACACTTGAAGTCCCTTGAGATCTCTCTCAGTCATTTACGGCCTGTAAGCATATAATACAATGTTAAGCATATTAACTCCAATTTACTGGATGCTGTGTATTAGCACCTTATACATGTGCAGCAAAGCTTAAACCAGTCAAGAACTGCAGTACTAATTATATACTTGGGGAGTGGGAATTAGAGATTAAAACAAGCGTCATATAGTCAAAACTATTAAAGTGCCATTAACATGGATTCTAACTCCAAAGTATTAAATATGTCTCAATATCAAATACATCTATTAATATAGCAAAGCTTTTAAACTATTCAGGGGAAAAAAAACACTAAAAGTCAAGCAAAATGCACCGCTAAACAATTCTCATTATTAACTTTCTCATTATTAGTATATTTAAATAAAGCGGCTATTATGTTAGACTCCGGTGAGCTATTAGTGTTCCGTATATGTTTAAAAAAATGCCAATTAAAACATTCAATCATTTCTTCTATTTTTTAATGCATTTGCATTTTAAGTGTTAGTATATTCTTGTTGTGTCAACGTATACCTTCTTGTGTCACCATATAACACCTATATATTGATTAATGTTGACTAGCAAAAGTCAGTTTAGAAATACGGAACGCTAATAGTCAGAACGCTAATTGCCTTAAACATGCCCAAAATTTTGACATTTGAGACACCCTTTACAAAGATGATTCAATTCAGTACAACATGCAACCCCTATTCTTATTTCTTTAAAGGAAAACAAAAGATAAATTAAAATGCTATCAATTTGTGTTTGTGTCAATGTATTTACAAATAGAAAGAAGGCAAAATATATTGTACATTGAAATAAGCTGCCATGAAACTCCTTTAGACTGACCAGCACTGAGTCAGAGGAGTAACTAGTGTTTCACAAGAGCAGGAATGTAGATGAAAATATAGGTCATTGCTACATCCGGCACATCTCTGAGGATCAGGAATCATTTAAAGACATACAGCTCTTTCTCTGACCCACTGTGGCAAACACACATTCTGAAAACATTTTACTGTATAAATCACACAAAAATACATGTCCGCTCATTCCTGGGTCATATTTCACCACCCCCTAATTGCCATTAATTTAAAATATCAAATTAATGTTAAAAATATATGCATATAATATTATTTTTATAAGTAACACTTGACAAAAACTAAAAAAAAAATATGTTGCTCATTGTTAGTTAATGTTAGTGAATGCAATACCTAATGTTAAAAAAGAAAACCTTAAAAGTATCATTTTATAAGTGTTACCATCATGATGTTTTTATTTCTTGTGCTTAACAGCCAAAACAAATTGTGTCATTTAAGTGGTTTTAAAGCAGACTATTTATTCTATGCAAAATATTATTTCCTCTTTTTGGGTGAAATGTGACCAGGACATGATTTTCTAAGAGTCAGCTTTGTATTAAAGTCTAAGTTTAAACCTAGTTTTAGTTTAAACACTAGCAAAAACATTCATAACAAGCCTGTGGGGACTTTTAAGGCTAGGCTTATCTGATTCACATGGGTAAACTCACATTTTAGTGTGAACTACTCAAAAATGGGTAAGCTGGGGGACATTTTTTTGGTCCCATACCAATAAGTGACAGAGTATAGTAGCCTATAAAGGTTACGGTAACGTAAACTGATGGGTTATGTTTAAATCCCATCTCATTTTCAATTTGATATGTGTAAATAGTAATGACCTTCATTTACATCTTCATTTATAACATATATAAACTCATGTTAATAAGTGATAACAGTTTCATTTAAAACAGGCAGAACAGACCCAATAAATAAAAAGCGACCAGACCAACTAAAGCCTTCAGCACAGGCGAAACTTCCTATAATACCAGTACCGCAGTCCACAAGGCTAGAGAACCTACTCTCTGATGAAGGCTATGTTAGATCATGCCTAGATCAACACCAGGCTATTTGGTCATCTACTCTGTAATGTGTAAGAACTTAACTTATGATGCTGTAAATAGCAAGATTGTGGTCACAAACAAAACAAACTAATGGGAGTGTGCTAGTAAAGCGAGAGGTAAATAAGGAGGTAAAAGCCAAACTGACCACTTTAACTAATGATGAGATGAGAAATTGTGCAAGTAAAAATGCAGTGAAGGTGTGCTGAAGATGGGCGATGAAGGCCTATGTCCTGCAGAATTAACAGTTTATCCAAAAACTTTAATAAATTCTAGCATAATTTACTCCCCTGATGTTGTTCCAAACTTTCTCTCTAATTCCAATTCCAGTGAATAAGGACAGACTCACTGTTCTGACTCTTGCATGGATCTTTTCTGCTTGGCAGAAACAGCCATGGCAGATGCCAAGATTTTCACAATAACTTTTTAGTTTGATTACGCAAAATTTTATGGAATATTTCAGAATACTTTAATGGTGCGTTTACATCCTTTGTTTAATATTGAAAGCTTCAATCTGCATTCATTGTTAATGCATAAGAAAAAGCGACCTGGATGCCCCAACAAAGAAAGTTATATGAATTTGGAACAATGTGAGGGTGAGTAAATGATGACAGAATTTTCATTTTTGGTTAAAGTATTTCTTTAGGGATGCAGGAAGAAGATTTATGTAGCTGTCTGAATGTCTGTAGTCGAGATGTTTGTAGTGTTTGGAAAATCAGCACATAATGTGAAGGCCTGTACAGGTTAGTGTGAAGACTAGTGAATAACACTGTGTAGTGTAAAAGTGTAGAAGTACGTAGAGAACAGCAAAAGTATGGATGCATGAGATGCCAGACCAGATCAATTCAAACGAAAGATGATTACGTATTCAGGTTTTCCAACAAGATCCATTTCTCCATAAAACCAGCTTAATGGATTCTACTGACAGGAGGAAGAGAGCTACCTTAATGAAACAGGGAAGTATTGTTTGTTTCTCAGAGAATGAAGGGAGTTTCATTCTGCTGCTAAAGTGAGATGAGTAAGATTATGGAAGGATGGTGGATCTCAAGGTTGCTCTTCCTTTTTCTTTAGCGAAATACGCTTCTTCCTGGCCGCAAGCATCTCGTAGAAAGGGTCTACGCTCACAGCAGATCTGAAACAAAAAAAAATCAGGAAGTCATTTTATGTTCTATACTTACACCTACACTTGCCTAAAATTTAACACTATTCTTTTGCTCCCTGGCAAGCACTGATATTTCCGCCAGGAAATACAAATATAGTTTAGTTACAGTATGCATGGGAATTTGCACTTGGTATAAATAGCTTTGTTGCAAAAGGCTGTTTGTGGTTTTTAGGCATGTTGCTCAGTGCTACTACACCTTTCACTCCTTAACATAGTGTTCACAGAGATCCTCATGTAGTTGTTATGAATCATTTACTTGATGCTGTGGATCCATTCGTCCTTCTCCTCTGGGGTGGGGGCTGAAATCCGGTACACCATGTGATTTCCCTCCACCACTCTGCCGTCAGCTTCAGTTTTACATGCTTTAATCAGCTGCCCGCGGTTATTGGGGATATACAGCTCAAAACAGTTCTGTAGGAAGGAGAACACAACAACGATTTTGAGTCAATGTCAAAATCATAATGTCTAATGAAAACTGTTTATATGAACTGATTTATAAACTGTACATTAATAAAACTGTTGCATTTGTTTCATGTAAAATTTACTGTATGCACGAAACATTCTTACAAACTTCCCCAATAATCTGGAAAATGTCGGGTGAATTCCCATGTTGGTGTGGCAGTATCTTTAATCTTCTAAGGTAGCTTTAACAGCATCTATAGTATAATACTTCATTTATAATCAGAATATAGTTTATTATATAGTCAGGCCCAGCATTAATTTAGTTGTTCAAAAATGAAACGAGCTGAAAAAGACATTTACATGTTGGTTTAACAGCCCAGCACTTTTGCATCCCTTATTGTTCCTCCTGAGCAAAATTAAATTCTATCATCAGTTTTCACACTCTTCTCTCTAGTTAGACCAACAGTGACAACTTTACAGTTGACAGTTCACCAGAAATTCCAGAGCTGGTCAACTGAAACCAGGAAGTAACCTAGTGTATGGTCAACTGATTGTGTCATTAGTTTTAACAGACTTACCGGCTTTCTGGGATCTTCAACCTCACGGATACTCAAATTCTCCAATGGAATGATGCCTCTGGGCTCCTTATCCTACACACACACAGTTAATCAGTCAGTACCAGTAGTTGATCAATCAGTAAAGAATCATCATCTAACAAAGATGTCCACACTTTCTTATTTCTAAAGAATTGACATGGAGGCCAAGTATGTTAACCCATACTTAGAATTTTTATTTAGATAAATTCTCTGAATTCTAACCATTAGGATACGGTCAAAAAAATCAAAATTGCCCGTTTCTCTGTTTCATAAACTGAGACAGTCACAATCTTCAAAAAACAGCTAAAAACACATAATCTCTGTGGACACTCTACACCATAATCATACATAAAAGGTGCTTCCTATAAATAAATTAGATAAATTAACATTCAATTTTCAATCAATTCAAAAATCCATTCTTTTTCTGGTTTTTATAACTGCAGTACCCTAGCCTACTCAAGCTTATGTATGAGTCATAAGAATTAATATTTCATGTTTACTTATTTAATTCTGCTTCACATTGGGTCCTGATCCCCCTGTAATGTTTATTTTGTGATAATGACTGGTTGACGAGACATTATCCTGTTCATTACATGACTTACTGTTGTGTACTCAAAGTAATAGAGGCAGTTATCTGTCAGAATAAACCACCGTCTCTTCCAGGTTTTAACGCGACCTCCTGAGAAACAAGATTACACTGGATTAGAGATGGACAACTCGACTTTAACCACTAGATAATACTGTTAGACAAAATAAAACAAATCAACACTTTCCGCTGTCACAGTCTGCTTATAAACTTCATAAACAAATGCAAGATATAAAAGCACACATTACTAACTAAATTATAATTATATATTACATATAATTATAAAATATTATAAAATGACATATATCTAAATTAACTTTTTGCATTTCTGAGGAGAATCTTAGTAATCCCCGTCTGTAGAAAAGACACTGTCACAAATTTTCTGAGTGGTCGTGTTAGGGTGTCTTGGATGGTTGTTTACTGACAAATTTCCATACATAAGGACATGTAAACATACCCTATCAGACACGTAAACTTTGAAATTTACTCAGTGATGTTTAATACCTAAAGTTGAAGCTTGTGCCTTATCTGAAAAATGTCAAGTTTGAGCAAAAGGAACAGTGATGATTTTCTAAGCAAACACCACTAACAACAATATTCAGTCCTGTGCTCACACTGTGTTAGAGGTCCTTCACTCTGAAGTGCACTAGTAAGGGAGATTGTACGTACCTCCTGCAGGGTGAACATCAACCAGCAGCAGAGAAATCACAGGTCAAACAGAGCAGGAGCCAGAAGAGATTCATAAAGGGGAATTTTGGGTGGGGGGCGGGGGTGCACAAGAAAAAGAAAGACAGAATAAGACACAAGGATGGGGAAAATAGATTTAAAAGCATTTAGTGCTTTAGAGATAACAGAGCTTGCCATGCAAAAAGAAGGTAAATCATCAAAGTTCCAAACACATTAAAAGTTTTGCTAGGTTTTAGGGAAAACAGTGAAAAACGCAGCAGTGAAATAACAGAAAATCATGCAACAGCAATAAGAGACTCTGCCAACAGCGTTATATTCATTCACAGAGCAGCCAGAAAACTGGTTAAACAGAAATGTACATGTTTTACAGCATGCAGGACTCACCCAGTTTGAGGAGCCAGCCCTCTCTGTCAGGGTTGAAGAAAGTGTGTGTCAAATCATTCCCATCATCCTCTGGGATCTTAAAGGGCTCGTTCTTGATGCTGTCATACAGGTTCTAAAGAAAATATTTAGTTTATTATGGTGTTAAATTTAAAAGATCACACTTGAAAAACTCATAGGGGCTTCACACTGACAACACTTGAGAAAAACAAAGTCATCTTGAAAAACCGGACTTTCCCACCAAGATGACAATGACAACTTTTTAAGAATTTAAGTTTTAAAAATAGTTTTCAATTTAAAAGAATGAGGGGTAGTGTAAACCACATCTATAAGGATAACAAGAGAGAGGAACGATAACATTGGGATAAATTTCAGAGTGTTTTTTTTTCAGCTGACAAATGATAAAATATTGACAGCGAAAACATCAAAATCCATATTTGATCTTTAGGGGTTTGCACATTAAAAATATCAGATGACACTGAGGAGAAGGTTATTGCAGAGATCCAGATAAACCCAAAGTTAGGGTTATTATCTGTTGGTGTGAATGCTAATATAGTTTACATCACAGTTTACAGTTATCTTTATAGTTATGGTTCTTGGTATTAATCTTTAATAAGGGTGAGCCACACTCACTCTGAGCAGCTCCTCTGGTAAATCTCCACCATCGTTTATGCCTCGGTTCATGCTGATGAAGCGCTCCACAGTCGGTTTGTCTCGTACGTTCGGGTTGTGCAGACTGGTGTTCAACATGATGATGGCGAATGACAGCACGTAACAGGTGTCTGCGGGGAGAACGTGAAGTTGGAGAACTGTAAGGCGTGATGCATGTATATTACTCTAAAACAGGGATCTGCTTGCATCAGTTGGGATATTGAAGATTCATTGACCTGTGCTCTGGAAGACTCCAGGGTTGCAGTGACAGTATCTCTGAGCAAAGGCTTCCATCATCCTGTCAATCTTCTGAGCCTCGCCTGGCAACCGGAAACTCCACAGAAACTGCCTGCAGTGAGCCGACACACACATCAGCACTTCATACTGACACAATAATAGTGCAAAAAAAACAAGATTGTGAAAATGTACTGACAAAGCTACAAATAAATCTGAGTTGATTTACCTAAGGGCTTGTACCAAGTTCAGATCTGTGAATTCGTGAAGATCAACAAATGCCTGCAATACCTTAATGTTGAAGTCATCTCTGATAGGGAGAGAAAAAGACGGGTGATATTTTAACTACATCATCAAACTGTCTGTTTAAATACAGTTTAAATATCTGTTTAGGAGAAGTCTGTTTTAAAATTCAGGAAAATGTTTTTGCCCACTGCATTCTAACTTAAATTCACAGTACCTTTCCCCTAGATAGTCTCCTATTGCAGTTTTATTGAGTCCTTCTCCTTTGTACAGGAACTGAGCAATGTCCTCTGGAGTGTGTCTGAGAAGCTCATTCTCCACCAAGAACACAATGCCCTGCAAACAACACACTGTGTTGTTAAAACTTCAGTCAACTTGTAATTGCACTCTATATAACACTATATACATTTATGTAAAATATAAATGATACACAAAAATTATATAATAGAATATATAAAATTATATAGTGTATTTTATATAAAACGGGTTTATTCTAAAAGTTATATAACAAAGTGAAATTAAAATTGCACTCTCACAACAAAACAGATCCAATGAACAAAGAATAACAAAAATATACAAAATATAAAACCACAACTGTGTTAACAGGTAAGAGGACAGGTTTGCAAAATACATCCATTCCCTCCTCAGCATATTAACAGATTACTATCTGTAATCTTCTCAAGTAAGGACTTAATGTTTCAAGTAATGTAACTTTTTATATTATACTTAAGATTTTACATAAAAAGATAATACTAAAGACTACTAAAATGTAAAGCATTTTTCTGTACCTTTTTTGGGTCCATGTTGAATTTTTTTCTCCCCATAGCCACATGTCGACTCTTCTGTAAAGTTTTACTACAAAAAATGAGAGATCAACTTTATTTTCATGTATAAAGTATGAAATGAATGATGTCTCACTAAATTACATACAGCTAGTGTCTCAGACTGATGACCGTATTTACTAACAGGCATGACTTTTAAATCGTCCTATTCATACAGTTTACAGGAGCGGCTTGAACGTTGTGTATATAAATGATGCAGGTCACACCCAGTCCACAAAATCTATAAGCAACTGGATTTAAAACCTTCAGACGACACAGCTTATGCTCCATTACCACGTGAAAAACATAACACAAGCATTTGAGCAGTAGTGAGTAGCCATTCCAAACAACTAGCTGTCCAAGGAGTTGTTATAAATGGTAAAATGCTGTTGCTGATGTCTTATTTTGAACTTCCTTGGTAGCTTAAAGAAACACACTGAACATTCAGCCTGATCAGATTATGTTCATGTAAATGCCTTTACTGTTTACACAAGTACTGAGAAAATGTGTGTGCGTGTGTTTGCGTTTCTGGCTGAGTTAGCCATTCAGAGGAGACACATTTTAAGGAAACAGGCAAATATAGATGCAGGAAGAATTTTTTGAATGTTGTTTCTTTGTTACTCTGTATTTGGTTTTTTGGACTACACTGTATGTATCTTGCATCTTCACTGTTGGACTTTTTTGGTAGCTTCAATAAAATGCACCTTGGATCACAGTGCTGTTGCGGGTAGAGCCATCCTCTATTTTCCACTCTCATGAACCCTCACACTACCCAAAGCGGTCTCCAGGGGCCACTTTGCTACAGCCACTAAACATTTTCATTAAACACAAGTCAATATATGCGTTAGAATAGGCAAACCAGTTCCCAGCAATGTGTTGACGTCAAATGTACCAGCACCTTGGTACTTTTAAATTAAACGCTGGTAAGTTTAAATTAAAAAGCAGTAATAATATTAATCTTTCTACAGTATTGGTAGTACCAGTTACCGAAACAATTCAGTACCTTAAAGGGAAAATTGAGAACTGTTTACTTTGTATTTTTGTCCTAGTTTCTTCAGTACTTGTAATGTACATCTGTTATTTTATTTTGTCACTGACTGATTACCAGTCATGAAAAAATATGAGGACTTATTTTACTTATTTAATTAAGAGGTTATTAGTCTTTTTTGCTACAATGTCAAAAATCCTTCAACTATTGCAATGATGGTATTGTGACAACCCTAAAAACAGGTGTACTATTGTGTACTGTTAAAAAGACTGACCTGCCCTCTGTGCTGGTCTCCAGACCCTCCACCTCTATAATGGCTTCTCGGAGCTCCTCTTTCAGTCTCTGGATCTCAAGAAGCAAAGCTCCCTTCCTGCGCCGGATCTCCTCCAGCTCGGAGCGCTCCTCTGGGCTCAGATCTGCTGGGACTGCAAGGACAACGAGAGAGAGAAGGGGGCTAAATTAGGACACAGGGTGCAGAAGAGTTTTCTGAGATCTATTCCTACATAATACCAACCCCTACATAATTAAAACCCCTTTAATACCAACACGTTAATACCCTTTAATACCAATTCAACAACAACACCCAAATGGCCTCTGAAAAAAAATATTTCTCTGTGCTATTTATTGAATTTAGCATCTTGAAATAACATTTCTCAGCATCTGATAAAAGCAAATAGATAAAAAACAGATGTAAAAAAGTAAAAGAGGCCAAACATGAATGAATACAGTACAACGACTTTAGTTTGACAGCTGAATTATGTACTAAAGATGACAAAATAAGACTGCAGTCAGCTGAAATTACCACAAGATCTATCTGAATGAAGCTTTTCCAAAAGCTCATGTGTAACGGGGGAACAGACAATGCGTAATGCAGCACTAAACACATCCCAGAACTAGCTTTACTTACTGTAATCCAGATCATCCATTTTGGGGGCTTTGCTTTTAGGCATATATGTATCAGAATCGAATGTCATTCAATAACCGAGAGATGTGGATATATATTCAAATATACCCCACAAATGAAAAATAAATAAATAAACAAATAGGCGGAGGACCGAAAGAGGACTCAGACAAAGGAGGAGTTGAGAACGGAAGTTGCGCCTGTCCGCCTGTACACTGAACGACCTGCGGCGGCCGCCATCTTGGTAAGGGTCGGTGGATGCTGTGCACCTGAGCCTTCACCAATAGAGGGCAAAATTTACCGGGGAAACACTTGTGATTAAAAGATGATAATTGCAGAAAACCAAAGCAAGCTGGGCAGATATTTTGGCACTGGATTCGGGATAATACGCATAGTTTCAGTGAAAATCGGATTGTGCGCACATATTTGTGTATGTATATACTTGAAAATTAGTAAATTAATCAGACGGTAATATGTAATTAGTAATTTTACAATAATCTATGAACTTTTGAAATCAGTTGGCAGCCTAAAAACAATGAAAAGCAGGGAAATCGTAATATTACAGGGAGTCGACTGGCTGTGAATGCGCAGCGTTTTGTTTGTTTGACTTGGATTGTTCCCACATTCAGCTGTTGAATTCCACAGCGTTGGATGAAACGTACTGTGAGTTCAGTTTCCACTGGATAAGTGTATTGGGCTATAATATTGTACTTCATATCAGCTCTGGATTTATGGTAAAAATACACAAAACTCCCCCCTCATTTAATTTACAGATAATAATGTAGGCGATGTCAGTAAGACGTTTAAATTGTCTGTTTTCAGAGTTTCATGGGACATGTAACAGACAAACTGTGTCTGTTTTTATTCTGTAGGCTTTAGCCACAGAAAAAACTTTTTTTTTAAAAATGTCATAGCCCAAAAACATTTTTGCTTGAAAGTCTCATCACATCCTGATCGTTATACATAATTTTTTTTTCAGTATGAATGAATGACGTCTTAGAAAAGTTGTGTTGTGGTTAGATTGGAGGCTGAGTATGCAATTTCAATATACACACACACAGTTAGACCGTTTTACATTAAAGGATGTGAAGAGACTGTGATATATCATACGTACTGTGATACATATATACATATATACACATGGTCATATAATTAGAATATCATCAAAAAGTTTATTTCACTAATTCCATTCAAAAAGTAAAACTTGTATAATGTACATTCATTTCACACAGACTGATATAATTCAAGTGTTTATTTCTTTTAATTTTGATGACTATAACTGACAACTAATGAAAATCCCAAATTCAGTATCTCAGAAAATTAGAATATTGTGAAAAGGTTCAATATTGAAGACACCTGGTGCCACACTTTCATCAGCTAATTAACTCAAAACACCTGCAAAGGCCTTTAAATGGTCTCTCAGTCTAGTTCTGTAGGCTACACAATCATG
>JAZGTK010019232.1:0-11473 GCA_036877625.1 Ambastaia sidthimunki
TCAGTTGCATTGTCATGTTTTGACTAGAAATCAATCTACCAGTGGCCTACTTATCGTTGTCTTTAATTATTAAAGTTAGTATTTCTTCAAAACACTTAATGTAAAGCATATATAAAATATAATAAACTTTTCTGAAGCTGAAATGTATATTTACACTTCAGTGAATGTTTAAAAAACATCATATATAATGCTCAAATTATGAAAATATATATATTTTAGTACCTTACCTGGCTCCATTTTAGTACCTTACTTGGCACCATGGCAACTTTGGCTCATGATCTAATCAACTCTTCATTGATATATCCTGTTCATTAAATATCCTGTTTCACTCATATATATATATACAGTATATGTTAACATATATATATATATATATATGTTAACTGTAGTTAATTCTAAAACCAATGTGGTTGTATAACCAATGTTCTTCTAGCCTAAAAATAAACTATTCTAAATCATTTCAGTCTTCAGCAGTCTATGAACTTAAACCAATTATTCTTATTGCCAAGGAGAATAGTCAAGTGCAGTAAGGAATCGGATGTGGCTTTTGTGGAGACAAATGCCTCCAACCCATTGCTGTGTGATTATCACACTTACAGTCTAATACTTTTGCAACAGCAAGTTGTGTAGTTTGATAAACTCAGTAAACATTTGGACTCATTTATGCTTAATCACAGGAAATGAGGGGGGTGTAGAGAGTTTATTGCTTGCAGAACCTTTTTATGATTTGGGCTGGGGTGTGTGGACTGATGCTTTTACTATGTCTTTCTTTGTGTATTGCCTTGAGCTACAAGCTATAAAAGCTGATAAAGACTATGAGTCAACGACAATGACTTTAATGGCTGACAACACAGTCACAACAACAACAGACTGTGATAGAAATTCTATTAGTATTTTGCTCTAAAAATGGTGACACTGGGCTCATGTTTAGATTTTGTTTGTCATTATTATTTTTATTGAAGTCACTAATTCATTAATCATCAATGGTCTAATTTGTAATAATGAAATCATATTTCTAGCATTGCACTTATCTGAGTACCTGCTAAGCAATCCACAGCAGACCCGTGATGAGGTACACATCTGGAAACAACTACTCCAAGAGACAGATTTATTTTCCCTTTTCTTTGGACGGGGTTGGGCAGCCAGGTGGACAGGAAATGAACACAGAAGAGAAGGTAGTGAGTGAATGGGACTGAGGTGGAGACATCTGTAGATGAGCTTCACTGATATCTGGGAGAAGGAAAGGAGGTTTCTCCTCGATTTCACTCTGAGCTTTTAAATCATCTGTACAGTTGGTACTTGAAAAGTACCTAAGTCTAAGGCCTTTGAAAAATATATTCCACTTTCTTTATCCCACTGGCCCATCTGTCCTTATCTGATGTCTGCCTCTCTCTCTGACACCTCTAAGTCTGAGGACTGAAGCCAGGGCCAGAAGCAAAGTGTCACTGCTTGTGCTCCCCCTCCATTACAGAGTAGAGTGCAGAAGTGGCATGACACCAGGATGAAAAGGCAGGGTGATAGGCTCCCCAAAGCTGAGGCTGGCTCCCCTTGCATTTCCCGTCCTAGGGTGAGTGTGGAGTAGTACACCTATAGAGGGTCCTCCACTCCCTATGTAACTCATTAGACAGGATAGAACTTTTAAATGATGGCAGCTAGTCATTACTAGCTCCCCTTGTAATTCTGTTCTCTGGGGTATGAATAGCACCACACCCTCAGTATTAAGGGTCTTCCGCTCCCCTTAAGACCCTCGGGTAGTAGAAAGAGGACATTAGTTCTGGGTGGTTGGAGCCAGATTTGGAGCCAGACATTGTAAAGATTAAGGTTCAGATAGTGTTACAGTTTAGCTGAATCATCTTGTTTAGTAAGTTGGAGTGGCAAGAAGTTGAGCAAAGACTTCTATTTAGAATGGGAGAATGATGAAAGAATTGTGAGGCAAGAAATTATATTTTTAAAGAACTAAAGCACTAAGCACAAGGAACGTGAAGGAAGGCCATTTAGACGTGTGAAGTGTGGAAACACGCCGCAGCGTCTTGTTTCCTGTCTTAGGCAGCCAGGTTATATATATTGTAACCTGGTTACATATGTAACCTGTCATGGTTTGATGCTATGGGGAACATTAATGCACATTATGATCGAAGGCCTGCCATGGATGATGTGAAACTTTGCCACAGAGAACATTAGTAGCAGACAGAGAGACTGTCAACCCAGGAGGACCTGAGTGCCTGGGGTTGAATTTAAGTCTTAGCTGTAAAATCCAATAAATGTGTGCAGAGAGGACCAGCCTTCTGCAGCACAAGCATGCAGCAGGGCATCTCTAGGTGGCTTAGAACAGTGGCTTAGATGATGCTACACTTCCTTTAGAATAGGCTTTAAAGCCTCAAAAGGAGCCCCAGAAAAAGGCAGCCTGCTCTCTCAAGAACTCATCTAGCATCCCGAACAAAATACACACATATCATGTGTGTCACCTACCAAAACGTAGTGTGGGCAGGGTAGTACACATTTTTTAAACTTCCTAGAACTTCCCATATTTCTTTCTCTTTTACTTTTTTGCTAACTGCTTCCAAGCACTAATATCTTCTTTTTCCCTTACGCTAGACCTGACTCATGGGCAGACAAATGGGCTTCCTTAAGAAAAGAAGCTAGTGATGTATATTACAGACGTCTTTTAAAGGCTTTGTGGCATGCAATACTACGTCACATGACCTTGACATTCTTATAAATAGGTGTGGTTTTACACGTGTCTGATGCGTTTCAAGCCATGATGCAGCATCAGTTATTCTTGAAAGGGAACTATTTTTGTCTTTAAAAAAATCTTACTGATTTTATCACAAAGGAAAACATGTTGTTCTGAGATTGTAAATTTATGGCATTCAGACAGACAGACCACAGTCACCAAGTTGGCCACCACACTTGCTTTGCGCTCATATGACTATAACCATCAGCCATGAGTCACCATCAGCTAACACATTTAATTACTGTCCTTCATAACAATAGAAACACCAAACTTCTAGTCTCCAGTGAGCACTTCACCTTGTTTTCAACATAGTTGCTAAGTGAACTTTTCACATTTATTATAATTATTTACTTTATATGGTGGAAATTTCAGAGAATTCCCTTCTTGAATGATGAACAGATGTGGAAAAAGTCTTGCTGTCTATAAACATGTTCACAATATAGTAGGCCTCCACTCTTGAAAGACAAATACCGACTGAGAAGTTCTTGTTAAGAAACAAGGACTGTTTTACTTGTAGATTTACTAAGAGGAAGGGAGTGACCATGCCCCTGTATGCAGGTGCCTATAAGGCCAAATTTGGTCATATTTAAAGACTCTCTAGGGAGCAATATGGAGCATTCATAGTTAAATAACCTCCTAACCTTTAACAGAAGAGTACCTAGTGGCTTAGACTTCACATGTGGCTTCATGGGTTGGGTTTGTAACACTTTCTCCCATTGTGTAAGAAAAAGCTCTTAAGTTTCAGCTGGGGTATTTGGACTAAGGGTCAAATTATGAGCAGATGGTTGAATGGCAACTGCTTCATTGCTCCTTTTTTGGACCAATACATGTTAATCTTCTTTCCTATGTCTGAAGGAGAAAAAACATTTGTCACACAGGCACCTTGACAAAATGTTTCTAGCGAAACATTAATGTGTCAGTCTAAGTGGTGCTTAGACATTTAACAAATATCAACAGACATGTATTATAAAGTAAAAAAAAACAAAGTGATCAACAAAACACCCTGTTGTTTGCCTTAGCCAGTACCACTAACAATTTTTAACTTGTAACATTTTAATTTAAAACTGTTTTGTTATAGATATCCTGTTAATCACTGAAATAATCAATCATCTGTCTGGTATTTTCATCAGAATATTCACTGATAGTATCTGTCATCCGTTTCATACTGTACTAGAGGTAGAATAAAAAAGGAAAACTTTGTAATGATCTGTTGAGAAGGCCAATGCCATATCATCCTCCCCTGACAATAGGAGTTTCCTCACATGCACTGCTGTTTTCCATGAAATGTCTGTCTGACGAGGAGCTCAGTTCCCATTGACACTGACTTTTCCTCTGGCGTGCTGTAGCTGATTGGGTGGAGGCAGAGCTTGATCTGAGTGTGTACGTTGTGTCATCTGTTCTGAGAAAATTTCTTAGTTATTTCTGTTTTTCTGTTATAGTGTAAAAGAAAAGTTTAATAAAATGTATTTCATTATTATTGCAAACCTTTATGTGAAACAAAAGGTATAATCTGTCATAAAGGTAAATTGGATGTGTGCTTTAACCTTCTTGGTATCAACTGTATATCTGAAAATCCTGACATCCACACTTAGCAACATCTAGATTCCTTGGGCCAAATGTGTAGTACTGTGAATAAATGTTTGGAATTTAATAAACATGGAATAAAGAAACTGGAATATTCAATAATATTGAAACTCCTATTATTGTAATGATACTGTTGCCTTACTGCACATCTGTTGCTGTACTGTTGTCTTTGTTTCCTCTCACATTTTAGTACCTTACCTGGCTCCATTTTAGTACCTTACCTGGCTCCATTTTAGTACCTTACTTGGCACCATGGCAACTTTGGCTCATGATCTAATCAACTCTTTATTGATATATATCCTGTTCATTAAATATCCTGTTTCACTCATGTGTATGTCAGAATATGGAGTAAAACGGGTTCACAATGTGGTTTCACTCTGACTTTACAGGTGAGAAATGCAGACAGGCACAGAAACATTCAACAAAGTTCACCACAGGGTGGCAACTAAGTGTTGTTTGACTTGTTTCAAATAAATGCAAACAATTAGTTATAGTGGGATACGTTTCCATTTTGTGGTAAAGCCACAAGTACCACCATTTTACTGCATGTGATCCTTAGAAACTTAAATTGAACATTTCAAACAGACAAATCCTGAGCATAAAAATATATGGTGTGCATGTTGAGGTTAACAAAACTACCCCAAACTATTTATTTGGTCTTAGATCTTACTGATCTTACTAACCAGCTGACATGTGCCCAAGCCAGTAAACCTGACCAGCCTCCAGAGCCAGTCAATTAGACAAGCCTGGTTTAATGTTTCTTTCTTTTTCTGACTTATGGCTACTTCTTTAGCTTCAAAAAAGGCTGGTTTAAAAGGGGCTCCCTGTTAAAAACAAAACCCAAGACTTTGTGATAAAAAAGTAATAAACATTAAAGCAGGAGCTAAAAGCACTATATTCTAATACTGAACTTGTACAAACAAAGTGGGATTGTTCCATTCCTGGGATTTTGCTTACTGGACAGGAAGTGCACGATAGGGTCACTGGGGAATGATCAGCTAAAGGCCTGTCCACATCTGTTAAAATAAGAAAGACCTTTGAATTTGAGAGGAAACTGAACAACAACTGCTTTGTAAATGTCTGATCAAACCTTTCCAACTTAAAGGTTATAGATAACATTGTTTGTAACTAAAATTACGTTTGTAACTACGTAAATCACTTTTGTGATTATAGTCTGGATTGTAATAATTTGGTCTCAGCTGTTTATATAATAAGAAGAATAATATTCTAACTGTAGCTCACATGCATTAATTCAGATTAATTCAAACAGCTTTAAACAGCCATTTCTATCGTTTAGTTTAATAATTATTGCATGTTTTGCATTTGCTATTTTTAACTGCAATTTCAAATTTTAATTCCACATTGTGGTGCATTTTTAAAACATTATTGTCACACAGGACAAAGAGTAAACTGTGTCTTGTGTGGGTGAGATTATTCTAAAATTGGATGACTCACTTGGAGATGTTTTGCAAGGTGGATTTATTTAAAGTGCCAAAACGCAGTCCACGGTGAGAGTAGGCAGATATATACTGTTACTGTTACCCAACAACCAAGTAACAAATAAAAAAAAATGAAGAATGTAAGTATACACAAATGTACACAGCAATTTCGGTATACATTTTTTCCTCACTTAGTAAATAAACACTGTATAGAGGCTGGTCTGTCTTTCTATAGCCCTGCCTCTGCCCTTATAGAGCCAGCCAACTCACAGGCAACTATTCTGGACTAATCTGGACAATCATTTGTATAATTATTACATGCGTATGTAATCTAATCCACTGTATATACATATACACATATGTATATATGCATTTAGTGTATATGCACATGGATACATAAAAAAAAATAACATTAATAACATAATCTTATTATTCTTGCAGGTACCACCTTATTGCCCCCCATTTACACATAAAGAGGTTTATGGTCGATTCCGGGTGCTTTGTGCTAACACAATGCAAGGCTGTGACAACATAAGTAGATGCTTCACGTACGCTTTGGTAGGCTGCAGATCCAAAAACAGCGAAATACAACTGGATGGCGCTTGATCTTATCAGTGTTTGGTGTAATAAATTGCAAAGTATTTAGTTACTATAATCTAACTACTTTAAAAGCTAATGTAACACAGTGCATTACATTTTTTTTAAATAGAATTCACAAGAATTGCAGGGGGGGCATGTAGCAAGACATTAAATAATGTAAATTTTAAGTATGCTTTCACCCAGAATGCAAAGTATGCAATAATGCTAGTAGGATAAATCACATTCTATCTCAACAAATAAATTCAGAATCCCTGTACCACTTGCTACAGACTGGCAGTCGCTGAATGTGTTGGCAAAATTTGAATAAGAATCATCTTTCCTGAGTCTTCTGAAGTAGATGCCAACATTTTAGTTCAGCTGTTTTAAAACAGACTACTTTCCCATGAAGCTTCTGTTTGCATTTGTAAAATGGCATGTGTGAAATGAACAGAAGTTTAACAGCCCCTACCTCACACACTATATCACAAATTACAGTGTTTAGACTACCCATGAAGGATCTTGGCTGCAGACACAAAGCATCAACCCTGCAGAGACGTGACTTGAACTTGGAAAAATAAGCATCATAGTCCTATTTCCCAAGAGCATAGGACTAAACCCCAGGTTGCTTGAATAGTAAATGTTACAATATATTGTAAGACACTTTAGTTGAAGAATCTTGGCTAAATGGCAACCAGCTAACACCAAACAAATAATAGTAGTTTGTGGATTCAGTGTTGAAATATTAACTAACCTAAAACATCAACTGGTCCACTTTTTTGGTATTGAAAACACTTTTAAGAATGTCAAAACAGACAATTGCATAGGTACTTTGGGCTTCTTATGGAAGTATTTTGGATTAATTTCAAAGTACTACACTAGATATGCCATAATTTTGAATGCAAACACATTTATACTATTTTAAACTGTGTCTTAATCAAAATTACCCAACAAAGTTACCAAAGTAAATTAGCATGAGAGGCTAGTTGATCTAAGAAACTTCAAGCCTTAAAGTCAGACCCCAAAGCTTAACAGGAATTTACTAAGATAAAATATGAAATGAAGAAGCAATTCCCCTTTGCTGCACACCTGCTGTCTCAGAATCCACAGAGCTGACCATGAAGGGGTTGTTTTGTTTGAGGCACTTTATAGCAGATGAACCATATTTTTAGAAGCACATGATGCTAGTATGCGGTAGTATGATGCTAGTATGATTAGGCATGATGTTAGCATATTTTAGTACAATGTTAGCATGTTGTAACATGATGCTAGTATGTTTTAGCATGACATAGCATAATGCTAGCATAATGTTATCATGAATTAACAAAATGCTAACATGATTTAGCATGTTGCTAGTAAGCTTTAGCATGATGCTAGCATGAGGTAGCATGATATGAGGTTGCTAGGGTGTTCTAAATGGTTGCTAGGGTGTGACTAGGAAGTTGCCAATACCTAAAGTCTACTCACAGCAAATAAGCCTTTGCAAGCACCACTAATAAGACTAACATCACAGTTCCAATCTGAAATGTCAAGAGAATGTACCAATGACTGATTCAACTGCTGTGCCATACGGCAAATATATTGTGGATGCATTACTGAATGCTGACATCCACAGCATTATCTTAATGGCCATTATCTTAATGACACCTTAAATGGCTATACAGCATGTGTGAGTCTTTTTTCAACATGTAGTTCAGGATGACTTAACAACGATTTTTTTTTTAAATAGATTTTTTCCAAGTAGTCAAGGTGTTCCTCATTCAGTTTTTCTTATTGTTTATTGGTACTTTTACAACAGATCTTGAAAAGAATTGAAAATGTCCTTTCCCACATATGTCAGTAAAAACATCTCCGAATACAACACACTGTATGCCTCATTACAGTGTTTAAACTAACATGCAGTTACCCTTGGCTTAGTCGAGACAGTAAATAATTTGTGTTTGTTTGCGAACAGCAGCACCAGACTGTGTTGACGCGATAGTCACTTTTTCTTTGTTTTGAAAGAACGTGACCTTTTAATATTCACATGCCCCTGAGAATAACCAATTCAGCTGTTCCTGTGGTAAGCATGAGATTTTACAAAGGCAAGCAATGCAAACTAAGAGACTGAGACCTTCTGGCATCCTGTGTAGCTGCCTCACACCCTGCAGAATCATTTAACGCAGGGTGGGAATTGTAGAAAGGCAGCATGGGAGTTCCCTGTAATGGTTGTTTTTATACGGCCCCTCTGTGAAACAGTTTTAGTGACCCAATCTGCCTCAGAACTCATGGCTGCTGGTAAAAAGTATGACATGGAGTAGTAGTTTGATAAACATTCCTATAAGTTTTAAACTATTTTTCTAACACAAAAAGAATGTTTTATGTTTTTATCTTGGACCAGCACACTGTGAGTATTTCTGAATATCCTAATGACTATACAGCATATGTGAGTCATGCTTTTTAACACGTTTTGCGTAATAATCCTATCGTAAAAAAGTGTAGTTTAGACTGACTCATATGGCACCAACACATGTCGCACTTTCTGCTTTTGTGCACCATCTAGTGGATAAAACAGGACAGACGTCCCATAAAAGGTTTACAAACGTATTGTGTGTATATATGCATACTAATTTAAATATTCATACCAATAATAAATATTTTATAAATATTTTTGCTATTAAAAACAATAAGTTCTTAAATAATTGTCCTTTTTTCATTGTAGATAGAAATATGGCAACTGCTTAAAAATGTGAAAATGAAAGATGAAATTCACCCTATCACCTACTTCTGATATTGTGTTAAAAGAAAAGTAACTTTTTTCCCACTTTAAAAATTGTGAACTTGTGAATGTCATCCAGTAAGACACATATATGTGAGAAGCCGTGATTATGGTTTAATATCAAAATTAAGATTCACTACAATTTTACATCTCACTATACAGGTTATTTAGGATGCAATATTCAGCATTAGTTCCATATACGTATTCTTCACAAAAAGCTACTGTACAGTATAGCTTGAAATTTAGTTCACAAGTCAAATTAAACTTTATGGTTATGCTGCTTTATTGTGCTTATTGAAGTTTGACAGTTTCTGATTCACATAAACTTTTACTCTGAATAATAAAAATAAAATCAGTAATTTTAATTCATATTGCAATATCTAGCCACAGTCAGAACAATAGAGTTTGTAGAATAGAGTCACTTTGGGGTCAGCTGGAGGTCATGGAAAAGGACACAAGCAGCAATACAGGAAGGACCTCAGGAACAGCTGACATCTAACATCCCACTGGAGCTTTATAGCTCAAACAAGCTGAATACCATATGCTGGTCTACCATTATTAGTGGTAGCACACTATTACTCACATTCTTATTAGTTGTGCCTGCCAAAGACGAAGCACACTATTACTTTTATATATATAATTCTTCCGTACAAATTTGTTAGTAACTTGTCTTGTACCAAGAAGTGTGCTATGAATTTTATAAGCGATTGGCTTGCAATGTTTTTAGGGCATACAAAAAGGTGGGCGATCATCCCAATTCCATATATTTAACATTCAAGAACAAGAACATTGTGACGTCTGCATGAGAATGTTGTGGAGACTTGGAAATGTGTCATAGCACTTGGCATAGCAAACAGCAACAAATAGTGATGTTTCAGCTTTATAACTACACCCTAGCAACCACCCCTTTGACTTCAATTAAAGGAAGAGGAGGCATCAGAATGAGTGGTTGGTGTCTTTTGACTCAGACTCAGGTGTCTTTTGACTTTAATTGTCACCATGGCAACCTATCAGCCATGCCCCAACCACTACTTAGAGCACCCTAGCAACCAACAGGAATAAGCTGCATGTCAGTACCAGAACATCATAGATACATTGGAGTTGGCTCTTTTGATTCAAACACAGTTTATATTAGTTTTATCCTTTTCACTGTCTAGCTACATACTGCAATCATTTCTGGTACCCTAGCAACGATGTAATGAAATGAATAAGCTATATCTCAGCATAAGAACACCGTAGTTACATATGGGTGGGCTTATTTGACTTAGTATGCTTTAGGTATTTAGTAACTTCTAAGCAACACCCTAGCAACCATTTAGAGGACCCTAGCAACCACATTATGAATAACCCATATATTCACATATACATATTATATCAATCATGTTACAACATGTTAGCATCATGCTACAACATGCTAGCATCATACTAAATCATGCTAGCATAAACTTTAATAATCTAATAGTTTATGATTTGAGGTATGATGAGGTTTATGATTTCTGGCTGATTCTCAGTTCTTGTGTGGATATTTGCGCAAGTCTTTTGATGATGTATGCAATCCAACATTTGCAGAATATTAACTAGGCGAATTATAGTCATCCACATATGCTGTTTGGTACTTTAGAGAATGCACATTCCAAATTTCGGGTGAAACCCATGTAGTTTTTGGCAAAGCCAGTACCTAAAGCAGCTTTGAATATTTTTCATTGCAGCCTGCAGATCTCAAAATAATGCAGCTCCAATGAAAATATTGTGGCATATTTCATTTCAAATGTCTTACTCTATGGTTAACTCCCAGAACTGGGATGAATGGAACATCAAGCTCTGCTTTATATCGCAGCATCGGTATTCTTTAAAACCAAGAAAACACATTGCAAGTATTTTTGCTTTCTCATGTAACAGCTATGTGAAGAAAGACCTCAGAATGTGGGAATGAATTATGCTGACACCACAGGCAGCTTTTCAGTATGTAGTTAATCCCTTTAGAACCCACCTGACATCTGTTAATTGGTTGCTCTGTCGCAATGCTGATTAACTGGAGTGCTCCATTTGTCTCACGTATAAACATACTGGTTAGATTAATGTTTCTCTTAAGAACCATGAAAAATTAGGAGTCTCACAGCAGAGACAATCTAAGTAGAAGTAAAAGTGATACGGGGGAAAAGAGAACTTAAGGCAGCAAAAGTTGATTTGAAGGTTATGAAGTTCAGCCCAGAGATTATGCTCTTTAATTAAGTCATCTGGGACCATGAAGCTCAACACATCACCCAGTGTTTCTGGGTCAAACAGAATAGCTAAAAAGTGTTGTATGCAAGGTACCCAAGCTGAATCCTACATTTTTTTTATTTTATTTGTTTGACACCAAATGCAGCAATTTAAAGTATA
>JAZGTK010019234.1:1123-11473 GCA_036877625.1 Ambastaia sidthimunki
GTACATTTACTAAATTAAAGAGTGTAAACCTCGTCTTCTCTCTCAGACAGGTGTAAACAGCATTGTTGTCATAATGCGGCCGCAGTAAATATGATAATTGTGTTGCGATGCAACAGAGCACAAAATAATTTGGCCATCGTTTTGATGCCCGGGACCCCGGGGATCGCCCGCGGGAGGCAAGACATGCATTGACATGCGACGCACGCAGAGATATAATTATAGCTGCCCATCTTTGTTCCTCGCTGGCGTCTTCACAGCGCACTAGTAATTTGCTTGTAATATGGAAGCGTTTAGTAAAAAGGAGTCTGTGATATTTAGTTGGGGGATTCTCTGTGTACTGAGGGTTTATGGTGTTATTATAAACTGATCTGTGATCTGTGTGAGAGCTTGATATAAGAAATCTGTTACTTGTAAATGTTGCTTTTGTTGTTCTGATTTAAATAATATTTAATAGTAATTAAATAAACTAATAAAATAATGATTAGAACATTTTTTATACACTATAAAAACATAATTTAAACATTTTCTTTCTAATTAATGCATTTCTATGCATGTAAATAACAGATAATTATAAAATCATTGTTATCAATAATAATAATATTTTTGTTGCTATGGTGATATTATTAATATTATTTACAAACATTATGAAATAACCGTCATGTTTTTAAATTCACATTTTAGCAAAATATAAGAAGGTTGGTTGAGTATCACTAAATAAATAAGAAATGAAAAAGTAAAGACAAAGGGAAAAAATGAAAAATAAAACTTTATTTAAATGATAGAATACAAGGTTACAGAGAGATTGTGATGTGCTGCAGTAACAGTGTTACAGTAAATAAATCATACAGTGTATCAGTCAGCAGGTTTATTTACATACATTATTGACTGTAAGTGTTTCTGATGTCTTATGTGTGTGTTCAGTAGGTCTCAGTAGAGATGAGTGTGTGTGTGGCCGTGTTAATGTGTGTGAGGTTTCTCTCCAGCTTTAGTTGAAGGTCAGTGTGCTGTCTACAGTCTGTGTGTTACTGTGGATGTAATTGTGGAAGTTATATTTCCCTCCCAACACACAGTTTCTGCTTGTAAAGACATTTTGCTGTATTTCATACGGTTTTGCAGTTTTTCCAGACAGACTTTTACACATTAAAATTAATATTTAATTATCACTTGATGTGTTACAAATGTGTTTACATCATTATACTTGTTCTTTTATCTAATGGTGTCTTTAATCTCCCCAAAGTATTTCTAGAACATAACAGGCGAATCTGATCATATAGTTAAATGATGAATGAACTCATCTTTGGCTGTGAGGATTTTAAACTCATTTGTTGCAGAATTTGAAATGCTCCAGATCACTTATAAGGTTCTATGAGAATTAAGACGCTGCCTTAGAAGGGAGCTGACTATGGAGGTAGTAGACAGCAAGCAGGTTGCTAGGTTTTGGAACGAGTGGATGTGAGTCTCTGACGACACGAGGAGTTACAGTGTGTTGCAGCCGTTTCTCTCTGTTATCAGAAGTGACACTACTGGTGCTTTATAGAAACAGTGTAAACACCTTCTGGAGACGCCTCAGAGACGGTAGACGAGGCCTTCAGGGGTTTGAGAAATGCTTCAATGTTTGAGAAACATTAAACTGTGACACGGCAGAAGTTTGACAGAACGCTCCGATACATGATGAAACTGACATAAAACCTGATCTGACCTGACCAGCGAATGGCCCACAGGAAAGAAACACATACACTCGATCTTTAATATCTCATTTGCTTCTTCAGACAGAAATGATGTTGAATACAGGGACTTACAGACGCTAATGATCAACCTCAGATCTGTTCGCCTGTCTTGAAAGGTTTATAGCCAACCTAATAACTAAGAGTTGATTTCTTTGGGGAGAAAAGACGTTTAGGAGTTAGGTTGGAGGTTGTTAGCTGGGTCTGTGCAGTAAATGTATTTCTCTGCGAGAAAGCAGCCCAAATGAACGCCTTCTCTTTTAAACTATAAGAAATGGAAAATGTATCTTGACTCGCTCCTTAAACTGACCCAGGAGATCTCCACAGATTCACCCACCCATTAGAAGCCAGAAAACTGAACGTCTTTACAGAGAAAAACGAGGGTTTTCCTCCTCAGTATAAACTTCACACGACCACATCAAGACTTAACAGCCAGTGAGGAAAAATCCACCCTCTGCCTGTTTTAAAGGATGCCGCTTTGAATGTCATTTGACAATTTCCTTTTAATTAGAACTAATTTACAGAAAGATGCCCACCAGCTAATCTTTACAGGATAATTAGCTTCTATTTTCTTTACTTTTAATTAAAAAGTGGAAAGATTTAGCTGATCCATAAATAATTGTTCTTTTGAAATGTTCATCAGACACTTCTCTTCAGCGTGAGTAATATTTAGATCTTATCGTGAGTTCTGTCTCCTTAGAGTTAGAGCAAAGATTTTTTATTTTTTTTATCTGGGGTATTAAGAAGTGGAACTATCAATAATAGAAACAGGAACCAGAGGCAAATTAGAATTGAATTCATGAGGAATTTATTTCTTAAAAAAAGACTTCCTCTTTCTAGCTGGAATGAATTTGGAATCGTGGCAAATCCGTTTCAGAAATTGTTCCTTGATGGAGAAACATTGTTTTATCGACTTAATTTAAGACTCTCATCAGTTTCGTTTAAAAGCTCCTCATTTATTTCCTTGATATATAAAAGGCCTGGATTTAAAACTGAAACACTGACTGTTCAGAGCATTAATTTTATCTCAGTAATTTACCTCAAGCAGGAGGTTTGACTGTGGGCGGGGCTACTCGAGGAGAGCCAATAAAATATCGTATATTTGAGTGAAACAGTATATTTTAATGAAAAAAGGTCTTGATTTTATCCAATGGGAATCGATTGCATCTTAAATACTGGCTGGTTTCATACCAGAATGGAGACAGGTGATTGGAGGAGAGCAGTTGAGAGGTTGGTGATGTCAGCTGTCTGTCTTGATCAGAAACATGCATTAAATCTGTAACATTTTTGGTTAAAAATAAAAACAATCAGTTACTGAGTAAGTACATGACAGATGAGTGTTCAAAACTGTCTCCTTACTCTGATTCTCAACATTCTAAACTATTAAGTTTATAATAATGATTTATCATTTGAGCTGTCGGGTCTGATCCAAGGAAACATCAGTTTGGCTTGATTTGACTTCACCATACATTATATAGTATGTAAAGTAACCTGCAATTTTATGTTTCGAACAGAGATGGCGATAGAGAGGCTGATGTTATGGATTGCAGCTTTAAAGAGGACAAAAGCTTAATTAAAAATGTTTTGCTAATAACATTTAGAACTTGTTTTTGTTATTTTTGTACTGTATTATTTATTTAAAACAGAAGCTCTACAGCGCAAAATCTTGGTCGCTCATATTTGTTGAAAATAATCGTGCACGCTCATGTCTCGTGTGACCGCACATAAGGTTAATAAATCCAGCAGTTCATTTGCAAACGTCGCTCAGTGGAGCTCAGGCGAGCTGATGGGGAGCAATCAGAGAGAGGCTTTCTGAAAGGCGGCCCGGTCCAAATTAGGACGGAGTGCAGGAGCTAATGAGAGCTCACACCTGCGCCTCAGAGAGCAGGTCTCTGTGATTGGTGTTGAACATTTGGAGGACGACCCTCAGCCCTTAATGGGCATGTAGCTCTGCCAGAGAGAGAGAGAGAGAGAGAGAGAGAGAGAGAGATGCTGGCATCTGCCCAACAGTTCGTTCAGAAACACTTCCAGCATTTTAATGGCCTAGTCAAATGCCAGACCTGTTTATAGCAGTCCAACTGCAGTCGACTACACGCTGAACACAAGATCTTTCACATGCACACGCAAGGTTTTCACTGCACACTGACTCTGCTTTGATGTTCACGTATGTTCATGATGTTCACGTATGATTTTTCAAAGCAATTATGAAAAGCTCTGTTCTAATCATTATAGGCGTTTAACAAAGTAACTGAATGATTTTTAAATGCATTAAACATGCAACCCAAAAAATATGGCCTGATAAATGTATAAGTGGATAACTGTTCTGACCTCAATAACTTTATTTAGCTGTTTAGTTTCCAAAACTCTTTTACACCCAAGAATTAAGAGTAAGAGTCCTGTAGTTATGAAAAAAGTATAAAAATGTATACAGTCTATGTATATATATATATATCATTAAGAAATCATATATCATTTTTGTGGATTTTTAACAAAGAGTGTGAAAATAATTTGCTCATTATGACTCATATTTCCTGCATCTGAGTCACATATTATTGTATATAATTTGTTTTATATATTGTGTTATAATTTGAAAATCGTTTAGTTTGGTTTTCATTTAGTTTTGTTGTGGGACTGATTCTTTTTGTTTTAGTGTAAAACACACACACAGGTCAGCTGAGGTTCTGTCTCATATTTCAGGAGAATTCATGATATTCTCAGTTATGTTTCAAATAATAACTTTGTTTGAGCTGTTTCTTCTAAAGCTTATGAGATAAAATACAAATAGAGTCACGGGAGACAATTCTTGGCTTACAGTAAGATTACAGAACTATAAATATAATGGAGTACAGATCATTTGGAAGAATTTTAATGTTTGATCTCATATTTAGATCTCTGACTTTTGCTTGCAGATTTTAGTCATAATTTAGTGGTTTAGTGATTCTTTAATCACATTTAGTGGTTGTTTGTTGTGAACTTTTGTTTTATTTTTTATTATTAGTTATATTATATTTTTAATTAGTTTTAAACGAGAGAGACTATCAGAGTCTCATTAAAAACATTAAAAATCTAAATTTCTTCTCCATTTCAACTCATGTCCATTTCAGTATTAAATATAACAGATGTTTAGAAGCTCTTTTTTGATCAGCTTTTTAAATTGGAAAGAGCTTAGTTGATCTTTTTTACAGTAAGATGACACACTGTATGTTTCTACATTTAAGCATTGCTTCTTCATACTACAGAATATAAAGTGAGTCCTGCACGTGTGTGTCCCTCCTGTAATGATTTAAACATTCAGGGTTGCACTGAAACGTGTGCTGTGGGCTTCCAGGTTGCACGATGTGCGTGTTGCCCAAACTTGAACGTCCCAGCACCACACTAGAATCAGTCTTTGGCCCACAAACGGCAGGTTCTCGTCCAAATCTGTCAGGGTTTGGACCAGCCCAAACATCCCTGAAGGACTTCACGAGGCATTATGTATTTGTGTTGGGTCTCAGGTGCTGGCTGTGTTTTATCCCCGGGCCAAGCTCGGTCCTGTTTTCAATGGCACAGTCTGATGAAGAAAGCGTCTGCTGTAGGTGCGAGCGGAACGATTTCCACGCTTGTAGAGATCTGCTGCTTTGTTCTATGTGATTCAATTACCTCCAGCCTAATTAGGAGCCATAGAGAAGACCTGGTCTGTGATGGGCTCCAGTCTGTGGCTCCAGCTGATAAAGTGTGTATCACCATCAGAGGCCCCAGATGAGCTCCGCCCACTTTCCCACACACACACACACCACGACACAAGCGGCCAATCAGAATCAACTGCACTTATGTTTTGAAGTTTAGAATTTAATTTTAAAAAAAAGTTTTTCTTACTTTGTTAAACTGTTTCAGGGTTAGCCAGAGTTTAGACCTGAATTACTGACACATGTATTAAACATGCTGATTTATTTTGTGATGGACTTGATTTTTTCTTGCTGGCACACTTTTCCAGCACGTGTCTTGTTTGTCGAGTGCATGTATCTTCGACTGATCTGTATCACGCTGAGGTTGCTGGGAAAAAAGAGGATCGTGAGAATTTAGGGTTGAGCTGAGATTTGTAAGCATACCACACTGGTTAGAAAGGGTGTGTTGGAGAGTTTTAGTATGACGTTCTGAACGGTTCACTTAAAAATAAAAATGTTGTCATCATTTTCTCACCCTCATGTTGTTCCAAACCTATATACATTTCTTTTTTTTGTGGAACACAATCTTCACACATCAGTAAACACATCACATTACACATTTATTAGTTATTAAAACATTGTTGCAGTAACGCTAGTATATATTTTTAACATTATATATCATATATATCAAAAACTTTATTCCTGTTAGTGTAAAGTTACAGAGTTTAAATGTTCTTAAATGTTATAGGAACTGTCAGTAATGCTGAATCTAATTGGTCCTTGTGTCTCTGAAGTGAATAATGTTTTTCTGCAGTCTGTTTTTAACTCTGAGCTGTTCAGAAGAGTAAGTAGTGTATGTGACAGTAGGTCAGATGGCATTTGTACATTTTTGGAGAGTGACAGGCCCTGGTCACCATTAACTTTCATTGTATAGAAAAAAATGTGCTAAGAAATGTTTTTGAGGGAAATAAAAATTCACATGGGCTTAGAACATGAAGGTGGGCAAATAATTTCAGTGTTTTGGCTGATCTGTCTTTTTAAAGCTTAGGACATGCCCTGTGTTGTGTTTGAAAACAGTGGTAAATTGAATTATTTTAGTAGATGTGTTGTTATGAATACAGACATTACAAACACTTCTGTCATCCTCTGACTGCAGTATGATTTAAATCTCTGTTAGCTTAACAACACAGATCAGATTTCCACAGCTGGCCAGAAACATGCAGTTCATCAACAGACCATCAAAACGTGTTTTGTGTAAAATGGACGACAAAGGGTGAGGTTTTCACATGACTTTAATTTTCTCAGATTCTCAGCTAACAATTTGAGGTTGTAGGAACATTTCCCTAATGTTTCCATTAAGTAAGAAAAACATCAAAAATGTTATTTTGAACATTCTTGGAATGTATAAAATGTCAAGTTTTTTAAATGTTGTATTACCGTTATTGCTTAGTGGTAAAAACGTCATTTAGGCATGTTTTAATTCTGTGATGTTTTTAAAGCATTCCTCTAACTACTTAGGTAAAGCGTGTTTGATATATATATATATATATATATATAGCATTAAAAAAACATTCTACTAACGTTACCGCATGAACATTTTTCAGCCAACACTTTCAAAACGTTTTCTGTTAGCTGGGTCTCCATCTCTTAAGCATCTTATAACGCATCTCATCTCATTGTTTTTTCTTGCTCGGGTTCAAATGATTCTGTGACGTGTCAGATGCGATGAATGCGGCGTCCGACGCATTTGGCTCCACCGAGCATCTGCAAACCGCAGCCAGCGCTCAGCGTGGCCAGATTGATTGTGACAGACTTTTAAACAGTATACAACTAAATATAGCCGGTACAGCACTATCAGAAAATGAGCCAGGAGTGAGGCCTCGTCGTTTAGAAAGTCATTATTCTTATCATTTGCTGTCTCTGAAATTATTTCAGGTCTCTTCATGCAATGAATGCAGTATAATAAGACAAACATGCGGGAAGGGCGGGAACTATGGTGACTGGGTGAAGTAGCCGTTTAAAAACAGCAAGAACCCCCGAAATTAAAGCCAACATTCAGATCGGCACGATGCATTTATGTGTCTGTCAGATGTGTTTCTCGTGAAAGAAAGAGATCAGTCCATTAGAACTCTTCATATTGGACCACCCAGCTAAGGTTGTAGGAACGTTTCCATTAAGTAATAATGTTAAAATGTTAAAATATATATTTTATATAATGGTAAAAATGTTATTTTGACGTTCTAGGAACATTGATTGATTAACATGATTGCTTGATTATACAAACGTTATTCAGGCATTTTTTTAAATTCTGTAATGTTTTTGAAATGTTCCACTAAGAACTTAAGGATAATGTTTTTTATATATTTATATGCACCATTACTTGCTTTGGATAAAAGCATTTGCTTATTGAGAGACATTTAAATGTAACTACAAAGTATGATTGTGCAACCATAATGTTAGGATCCCATATACATTTTACAACAATTACTGTACAATAAAAAAATTTATGTTAAGTAAAGTTTGAACACTTTGCAACACTTTTAAAACATCAGTGTATTTGTTGTATTCTTGCTGCATTTTAAAGAAAAATTTTTTTCAGGCCATCACAGTCTCAGTTTTGTTTAAATAGCGTTTCTAGTTTGTTATAGTTAAAACACTTATAAACGCTCTGTGTGCCTGATATCAGCGAGAGGTTCCAGTGTCCTCCGCCACCATCATAAAACTGCAGCTTCATTTAACTCAAGCACTTCATTGAAGATCCGCTAATTCGTTTCATGTAGCTCCTGCAGACACTATAAAGAAGTCATTTACCAGCGTTAATAACAGAGATCAGAGCTCTTCACTCAGATTATTGCTTTATTAAAGCCATCGCAGACGTGTTACACGCGGACAAAACGACACGTTAAATGTCACACATGAAATGTGTTGAGAACACGCATCAGTTTATAAGCTTTTACCTGTGTGGAAAACACGGCATGTTTAGCAGCAAAAGGCTGGTGGTCTTCCTGGCATGAATTTATTATAATAGTCATGAATAAGACGTGATCAGTGTTTGTTTTCATTGTATAGAGGACAGCAGAATGAAGAAGGTAAATAAGCAAGAGATTCATTTGTCCTGGGTGCAAAGTTACTGTTTATCTGTAGTTACAGATTTTAGGTAGAAGCAATTCCGTCAGTGTCCTTGATTGGAGCAAAATCGCAATATGCAAATGAGCACAAAAAAGTGCAGCTACAAGCTAGAGTCAAGAAATCATTGAGATTTAAAGAAATAACATTCCACAGAGCAGAAAAAAATTAATCATTGGGAAAAATGTCTCTTTTGAGATTGCACCGGTGTTTCACCTGCAGGCACGAAATGTAAATGAAAAATCAACATTGTGTCCTGTGATAAGACCAACAAATTAATAAAGGCATTTTCTGTCCTGCTCTTCTGCTGGTGCCCGTGTTAAAAGTCACCCGGTCGTTCAGGAAGAAGTTTTCTTCTAGATGAAGAGAGTTGTGACATCACACATACAGCAGCGGTCCTGATGAGACAACTGATCCAAACACAAGTCTTTCCTGAGCAGAGTTTATTAGTTACGTTATTAGATCCATATTCACATTTATTTGTACAGAACTTTTCACAATACATATTTCAAAGCTGCTTTGCAAAAGAAATCATGTTCTACCTCAGCAGAACTGTGTTGTTAGAAGTGATTTCAGAAGTTTACAGGTCTAAGATAGTACAGAATTTCAAAGTCCCTTTAAGGAAGTCTCCGCAGTCTTGGCGGCCATCTTTGTAACTCCTCTGGAGGCTATTTCAGTCATACAAGACCAAGTCATACTTGAATGGGGGACAGATTTCTCTAAAATCGCTGGTTAAGATCACAATAAAACAATATATTTCTGACCAACTATCAAACCTGACATCAACTGTACCATTAATTCTGTTTCTACAGCTCAAATTGCACTATGAAAAGTTTTCCAGGTAACTTCATGTACTGCACGTGCTGTTTTTACCTCACAACACTCTTTACAAGCCCCTCCCCCTGAGAATGGTACTGTTTAGTGATTGACGATTGGCTCTTTCTACTAGTAGGCGGGGCTTCCATCACTAGAGCGGCCATATTGAGCTTTGCGGTTTCCCCCATTCATAGTAATAGAATTGAGGCATCTTGTGAACTATATAATCTTTGATATAAGATCTTGTTGGCTACAGTACAGTATGTACAGTAGTGTTTTACTGTAGTGTTCATATAGGTTTTAATGGTGACTGATGGGAGAAGATGAGATGTTCTATGTTCTGTGTCTAGGTCCACTGGACGGGGTTGTGGAAGAGGAAAAAGAGGAGTGTGTATCAGAAGGACATGAACTTAAAGAGGAGTTTTCAGCAGAGGAAAACTTTGCTGTGGACATGGAAGCAGACAACCTCACCTGTGAGGACATGGAATACTTTTGCAGTAAAGGTCAGCAATACATGTGTGGCACAACACTCAAAATACAGCAGATCAACAGCCTAGTGTGGGTTTACATCACTGTGTGTTTCTTGATAGTAGGGTAGGCAATTTTGAAGAGGTTAGCATAGCAAGCTAGCTTTGAAAGCATAAGATCCCACCCTCCCTTCAGAACGCTCTCCAAAGCCACGCCTCCTCCAACTGTGGGTGGAGATATGCAAATTTGTTTGATGGGCAAGTAGGACTTCCAGACTGAATCAATGATTAAATGAACATTTGATGGTTTTGCACCTTCCACAGGAGATAAATGTAAGGTATATAAATATGCAAAAATACTTCATGATGCTATCAGGATGAAGAGACAGCATAACAAAAAGTTTCTGGAAAAAATTTACTACAATGCTTTCAAAGAACTGAAGAAATGTTTATGCTATCCATTCCAGTCTTTATTGCTATTCAGTTTAGTATTTTGAATGTCCCTTTGCCTCAAACAGAAATGTTTCAATTGCGTTTCTTTTAAAAACCCACAATGCCTAAAGGGTTTTTATG